>CAUYQU010027016.1:0-79951 GCA_963574635.1 Cheracebus regulus | reverse complement strand
AAAAACATTAAAAAATTTTTACAATATAAAAAACTGTTAAATCCTGGGCTGCACCCAAAATTTACCAAAAAAAAAAAAAAAAAAAAAAAAAAAAAAAAAAAAAAAAAATTCAAAACTTCAACCTGGGAGGTTCGAAGAATTCTAAGTAAATTATATCTGATAATTTTAAAGTAGGCAGTTCAGTTTATGCACAGACATAGTTTGACCTTTTTTTTATTTAATTGGATATGTGTATGATATACCTACCAAGCTTTCTTAAGAAAAGCTAGGAAAAGGGCAGTTCACATAGTGCCGGGTATAAAATGATTAAATGAAATTTTTATGAGCTGTCACTGTCCAGTGGGTAAGAAATATTTAATGATTTTACCACAAGAATGGTATGGTTATACAGGAAATAACGTGGCATTACACAGGAAGTGACACCAGTGCCATATTTTTGCCCAAAATTTTAAGCTGTAAAGTCAACAAGGAAACTACTGTCAATGCCCAAAAGAGCAGAGTTAAAATGTCTCTTCTGTTAGAGTAAAAAGAGGAAGCAAAAAGAGCATACAGAATATAGTAGGGTAAAAAGTAAAGAATGCTGCAAACTAAAAGATTTTTCTTTGCAAAAATGAAATGATAAGCAGCCATTTTAAAACCATGTAAACAAGTAAGGCAAAACCTCTATAGGGATAAATGGTTAAAAAACTAAAGATAACATGAATTTTGAGCAACACTGGTAAGGCTGACCTTTCCTTCTTATGAGTCTTGACAAGAATAGCAAATCCCAATGTAAACAAGCAAGGGATACCAGCAGCTCAGGACAGCAGAAGGAAATGAGGAAAACCTGGAAGCTGCAAGAAGATGAAAAAGGCAAAGCGATTCAGTCATTCAACCAAAATTAGTTAAAGTTTTTCACTGATATTTCTTTTAATGACAAGGGAATTAGAAAGTCTTACCAGCTTCAACTTATGTAATTTTATTTTTTATATGCAATTATAAGTCAGGTAACTGTAAGGTATAAAACAGTTTATATGCATTTTTTAGTTGTTGTTAAATAAATTATTTTAATGTTAATATTCTGAGATGAAGAACTCTGCAAAGTCACACAGATAAGTAGTCTACGTAATAGATTAAATCTGAAAAGTTTCATAAAATATACTATCATCCACACAGAAAAATGCTGTACTGGGCTTATTTAATATAATATGTCTATGTCTCAAAAGTTATTTGTCTGAAGAAGACATTTTCTTTAGAAATAAGGTTTAAGTATAATTTAAATATCCTGGAAAATCTCCAAAACCTTACCTTTTAAAGTTACTTGTCAAAATCTTGCAGTATTTCCTATTGAACCAAAGTAACAGGATTTTCTTTAAAAAAAAAAAAAATCCCAACTGAAGTTATTCCTCTATATGATGGTCTTCTTTTACACTAACTTTAGAAGTTAAGCTTCTACTAAAAAATGTTGCCATGGGGCTTTGGCACTATTAGCTAAATATTCTGAAGGCTCCTTTAACAGAAAATAGTGTGGAGATACACAGAAACCAATAAACACAGAAGATTCCAGAAATAATTCTGATGGTTAGCTTATTATTGTTAGTTCATTTTCAGCTACTCATTTGTGTTGTATGAAAGTGTGGCTCTCTCTTGAGCTCCTTGGCACAAATCCACAGAGAAAATCAAAATTCAACTGCATACTGTGTTAGCTGGAAACTCACGCCATTTCTTGTTCAACAGGCATCAGAACAAAAAGAGTTAATAAAGTCAAATGGCTGGCCGATTCAGTGAACTAACTGAAATTTTATGCTACTGTTAACAACTTCCATTGTTTTAGTAAAATTTACAGAGTGATGCATATACCAGGACTTGCCCTCGCCTCTGAACATCGTAAGGTCCCTGTGCACAATGAGCTTCCAGTCTAGTGGGAAAGAAAACAAAGCAATCATAATGCATTATGACAGAGGACATTAGAAGACAGGCATGAAACTTAGTTGTGGGGAAGGTAGTTCGAGAAGCTCTTCTAGGGAGTCTGAAGGAGGATTGGTATATTTCAAGGAATCTTTAAGAACATAAGAATGCATATGTTGATCTTTGTCTGAGGAAAAGCCGGGAGAGAGAAAGAACTGAAAGCATTCAGTGCAAGGAGTGTGTGTGTTAAAGGCGATGGATGTGGGCAGAATAGAGGTGGGGAAAGGGATATTCATATCAAAGTCCTTCCACAACTAGGTCCTTGGTTTCTTTTATTCCCTCCCTTCCTTCCTTTTTTCCTTCCTTTCTCCTTCCCTCCCTCCCTCCCTCCCTGCCTACCTCCCTCCTTTCCTTCCTTCCTTCCTTCCTTCCTTCCTTCCTTCCTTCCTTCCTTCCTTCCTTCCTTCCTCCCTTCCCTCCTTTCTTCCTTCCCTCCTTCCCTTCTTTCATCTTTCTTTCCCTCCCTCACTCCCTCTTTCTCTCTCTCTCTCTTTCTTTCTTTCTTCCTTTTTCTCTTTCTTTTTCTTTCTTTCATTTTTTCAGGCATGGGTATCTCACTTTGTAACACAGGCTGGAGTACAGTGGCAAGATCTTGGCATACTACAGCCTCAACTTTCTGCCTCATCCCCCCCAAATACCTGGGACTACTTCCCACCGTTTTTTTTTTTCTGTAGAGATGGGGTGTCACGCCCCTACTTCCACCATTGTTTTTCTGTAGAGACGGGATGCATGCTCCTACTTCCCACCATGTTTTTTCTGTAGAGATGGGGTGTCACCATGTTGCCCAGGCTGGTTTTGAATTCCTGAGTGCAACCACTCTGCCCACATTGGCCTCCCAAAGTGCTGTGATTACAGGTGTGAGCCACTGTGCCCAGCCAGTCCTTGGTTTTTATGTTTGTAGAAAGTTTTTCAGAATTCACTTGGGTAATTTCCCAAAACTTTTAAGTAATCTCAAGTTTAATGTGATAACATGTTCTCACTCAGGTTCCAAATCTAGCAGAGTCTGATAGGTTGGCATTGCTCGTGTGTGGTGGATGGATGTAGATTCTCTACAGTAGTGCACCATGACTGGTGATTTACTCCCCTTGAGCAGGTAAGACTTGTGATTTTCAACTAACATATAGAATGTGGCAAAGGGCACAGTAAGTCACTCAAAGCGTGATGTTATATTATCAATCAAAATACTCCACTTTGCTAACAGATCTGCTTTCTAGAAGCGATATTTGCTGGCTTGATGAAAGAAGTGTCTGTATTGGGAGAGTCTGTCAGAGAAACTGCTGGCAGCCTCTAGGAGCTGACAATGTCCCCTACCCAACAACCCTCAAGAAGCTTGGATGTTTAGTTCTACATCCAAGGAAGGAAGGTGAGTTTTGCCAAAAAAAAAAAAAAAACCTGCATGAGCTTGGAAATGGATTCTTCCTCATGTAAGCCTCCAGATGACAATGCAGCCTGACTGACACCTTGATTGCAGATGATTGAGACCCTAACTAGAGGGCTCAGTTAAGCCATGCTCAGACTCTTGACTTATAGGACCTGGGAAATTATAAATGTGTGTTGTTTTAAGCCACAAACAAAAGGAAAGGTATATAGTAGTTCATACCATCAAACTTTTGTTATTGTTGTTGTTGTTTTTCTTTTTCTTCTTTTTAACATGGAGTCTTGCTCTACTCCCCAGGCTGGCGCATAGTGATGCAATCTTGGCTCACTGCAAACTCCATCTCCCGGGATCAAGTGATTCTCATGACTCAGCTTTCGAAATAGCTGGGATTACAGGCAACCACCACCATGCCTAGCCAATTTTTGTATTTTTAGTAGAGACGAGGTTTCACCATGTTGGCCAGGCTGATCTTGACCTCCAGACCTTTAGTGATCCACCTGCCTTGGCCTCCCAAAATGCTGAGATTACAAGGGTGTGGCATGACATCTGGCCAAATACCACAGATTCTTGATGTCTCCATTCATAAGCAACAAACATTGTTTTAGTTCACATTTCATTGATCAGAGTAAGTCACACGGTCATGTTTAACATCAAAAAGATGAGTAAATACATTCTCACTACACACCTTAAAAAGGAAAAGAACTATAATATTTGTAAATAGCAACAAAGACAACCACATACATTTTGTGGCCTGTAATTTTCTGTTAAATAAGTCATAAACTGTGATGGAACTAAAATATTTTAAATTAGTATAAGAGAAAGAAGAGTTGCTAGTGGAAAAAAGAGCATTTTTGAAATCCACACTTCTTCACTGAATCTGTGAATCTCTCTAGGACAGGTACAATCAATAAATATTATTTTATCAGGAAATAATCATCAAAACCAAACATTTGTTAAGCACAGTAAACACATTTACAAATAAGTACTTTAAAAGTAAATAGTAGGATGACAACACTCATTAGAAACAATTATTATATTTTTCCATTATCTAGCAAACACATCAAATATCCTTTTTAAAAAGCATTGTCAAACTTAGATCTTTCTTTCTTAACCACATATTCCAAGATATCATACAACAAATGCTTTCAGCAAAAGAAAGAAAATACCTCTTTTGTAAAATAAATCAATTTTTGGTTCCCTAGATACCAGTCAATTTGATCTTCTAATTCAGTACTATTTTGTTAACCTGACTTTCAGAAAACAGTTTTAACCTGACAAGTGCTTTGACCTGATGTTTAGTCTCTACCCAGCTAAACCCATATAGATATTCTGATCTGATCCTGATTCTCCATTCTGACTCAAGAAAGCTAGAATGGCATAGTATTTATCCTCTCAATAAAAAAGGGTCACTTATCTCACACTTACCTGAAGTCAAGAATAGATTTGAAACATACTTAGTTAACGTTTAGGGCAAGAAAATATTTTTCATTGCCAGGTTCAACGTGGTAGAATTGAGATAAACACATCCTTTATGAAATAACTCAAATGTTTTTATAGGAAGGTATGTAGGAAGAGAACAGCTTGATGCCTACTTTCACCCCTTTTAGTATAGAATCTCCTTAATTGAAAAAAACAAGATCACCAACTTATCTTGTTGTACAAATACATCAGTAGGTATTTGTACTGATGGTTCAAGGATGGCTGTTACATAAGCTGTCCTCGTGTGAAGTTCATAGCCCACAGGAGGATGCTTTTCATGTAATATCATAAATTTAAAAAATTTTCATGTGTGAGTATGGGGATAGAGGCAATATGTAATAAAGAAGCAATAGTTCTGGGACTTAGGGTGGAAGGCTCATCACAGAATAATTTCTGAAACATGATAAAATAATAAATACAATTTTTATAATATTCTTTTCAAACTAGTATTTTTGAACAGTCAGTATTTTTGTAAACTTTAACAAAAAAATTAATGAATTTAGAGTTATTATTATAACAATCTTATGTACGTAAATTTACCAACACACACAAAGAAATTGAGGCTTAGATAAATCAAGTAAGTCAAGATAACTAATAGATAATAATAAGCTAGCTAGTAAACATGATTATTAACTAATAAGATAATATTAGCAGCTAATAAGTGGTCAGGCCAGGTTTTTAGAAAATGATATTTTTATTACATCACTGTCCTGACTCAAAAAGGGTGAATGTGAATCTGCAAGACACAATGCAGAACATTCCAATATAAAGGTGAGCAGAGATAGTAAATACTTTCATAGAAGCCTTTTAAAATGATTGGAGGTAAGAATAAAATCAAGAAAATAGAATTATGGTTATAGGCAAAGCTGAGTTCATTGATGGTCTTATAATGCCATGGTTATATAATTCAGCTTTGGTCAGGAAATTGTGAATAAATAGTGCTGAATTATAAAGCTGGAATAAGGGAAACATCTGTTGCAGCCAAGACTTAAAATTTAAGGAAGGTAATATATATAAAGATAAAGAATTTAGTCTCAATTGCTAATTAAAAAATGTCTAGGAATAGTAATTTAAGGTTAGGTGGGGAAAAAAAGTAGCAGAGAATACAGGTGAGAAAATACAGAAGGAGGAGAAAAGAGAACAATTCTTTGGAATTATTTGCATATTTTCAGAAAGAGAATATGCCTCCATTATGAAACCCCTGATACTCTTCTTTGAGTTTTGCATGAGGAAAACTTAATTCCTAGGTAATCGTTTATTACCATTGGGACTTTGGTGACTGTATCCTCAATAAATTACATTTTCCTATTATTAAATTCTAATGAAAATTACACCTAAAACAGAGTCCCAAAATACATGTAGCAAAACTAACATTACTGAAGGGAAAATAATTTAATATTTACAGTAGAGATTTTAGTTTCCTACTTTCAATGATAAATAGAACAAGGAAATAGAAGATTTGATTAAAAGTAGAAACCAACTAGATCAAAAACACTCTATAAAACACTCCAGTCAACGATGACAGAATATGCATTATTCTGAGTTCACATGGAACGTCCTCCGGACAGACTATCTGCTAGGCTATAAAACAAGTATCAATAAATATAAAATGATTGAAATTATATAAAATATTATTTCTTACCACAAATATACGCATGAACTAGAAAATAATAACGGAATACAATGTAGGAAATTCACAAACGTGGAAATCAAACACACACTCCTAAATAATAAATGGATTGAAGAAGGAATCACAAAGGAAATTAGAAAATACTGTGAAAATGAAAACAAAAATGAAATATACCAAAATGTATGGGATGCAGCCAAAGAACTGCTTAGAGGGAAGTGTATAGTTCTAAGCACTTACATTACAAATGAATAAAGATGAAAGATCTGTAATCAATAACCTAACATTTCAGGTAAAGATGGAGAAAGAAAAGTAAATGAAATCCAAAGCAACAACAGAATAAATAAAACCATAAATATGACAGTGGATATAAATAAAATAAAAAATAGGAAAACAATAGAAATAATTTTAAAAGCTTAAAAGTTTGTATTTTGAAGAAAATTTCAAAATGGATAAATCTCTAGCTAGATTGCCCAAAAGAAAAAGAAGAAACAAGGAGGAGGGGCAGTGGTAAGGCAAAAGGGAGATCTTAGATTATTAAAGGTAGGAATGACAGAGACGGACTATAAAAGAAATTATAAGAGAATACTGTGAATAATTATAAGCCAATAAATTTGATAACCTAGGTGAAATGGAAAATTTCTAGAGATACAGCTGCCGAGTCAAGATTTTTTTTTAAATTTGAATAAACCTATAATATGTAAGAATATTAAAACTTTTCACAAAGGAAAATAGACTCAGATGTTTCTCTTGTGACTTCCATCAGACATGTATAAAAAAACTAACATCATTTCTTACAAACTTTTCTATAAAGTAGAAGAAAGTGAAACATATCTCAAATATTTCTATAAGGTTAGTATTAAGCTAATACCAAAACCAGACAAAGATATCTCAAGAAAACTCCAGAGCAATATCTTTTACAAGTACTGATGCAAAAGTCATCAGCAAAATACTCATACACCAAATTCAGCTACATAACACCATTATACACATGGCTAAATGGGATTTATTCTTGGAATGCATAAGAAAATATATTCAATATATAAATATAAATCAATGTGATTCACAATATTAATAAAGGACCAAAAGAAAAACACATGGTTATCTCAATAACTGCAAAAAAATGTACTTAAAAATCCAATACCTTTTCATGATTTAAAAAAGTCAATAAACTACAAATAGAAGTTAGTTTCCTCATCCTGATAAAACACATATTTAAAACACCAATAGCTAATTACATCATAACTAATGGTGAAAGACATAAAGCTTTCCCCCGAGTCAGAGCAAAGCAAAGGTATTTTGCTTTTCCATCTCTATTTAACATTGTACTGAGAATTTACCCAGGGCAAAAAGGCAGAAACATAAATAAATATCCAAATTCCACACTGGAAAGAAAAGAAAGAAGTAAAACTACCCTCATTTACAGATGGCATGATCTCGTATGTCTAAAACTCTAAGGAATATACACACGCACTCACAAAAATTATTGGAATTAATAAACAAGTTTAGCTAGGTGAAAAATACAAGATCAACATAAAAATTAAATAGATTAATTATAGGAAATTTAAATAGAAAATTTAAATAGATTATAGAAAAATTAATTTATAGAAAAATTAATTATAGAAAATTTAAATAGATTAGATTATAGAAAAAATAAATAGATTAAAAATTAAACAGAAATTAACACATCTCAAAATAAAATTGAGAAAATAATTTCATTTACACTAGCATCAAAAGTAATAACATATATAGGATATTAATTTTACAAAATAAGTGCAAGAACTGAAACTATAAAATGTTATTGAAAAAAATTAGAGACATAAATAAATGGAAGACACCTATGTTCATGAATTGGAAGATAACATACTTGGGATAACAATACTATCCACATTTATCTACAAATTAAACATAATCTTTATCAAAATTCTAGCTGTCATTTTACAGAAATTAATAAGCTGATCCTCAGTTTCATCTGGAAATGCAAGGGACAGAGAATAGACAAAACCTAAAAATTAATAAAGTTGGAAGACTTGTACTTTCCAATATTGAAATTTACTGCAAAGCTGCAGTAATCAAGATGGTATAGTACTGACCATAAAGATCTAATCATAAGTTGAATGGAATAGAATTGGGAGTCCTGAAATAAACCAACACCTCTGTGGCCAGTTGATTTTAGACAATGGTGCTAAGACTATTCAATGGGGAAAGAAATGTCTTTACAAATGGTGCCGGTAGGGTTAAATATTCACATGCCAATAAAATGAATTTGGACCTCTTACTCACACTATTTACCATAATGAATTCAAAGCGAAAGATAGGACTAACTGCAAGAGCTAAAACTGTAATATCCTTAGAAGAAAACCTAGGAGTGAACCTTCATGACTTTGGCTTAGCAAAGCCCTCTTAGACAGAACAACAATTGATTTCTCCGTAATTAAAAACCTTTGTGATTCAAAATACACTATAAAGAAAGTAAAAGTAAAAACCAACACACAGGATGGGAAAAACATTTATAAACAATAGTCTCATAAAGGTGTAGTATAAAAAATATGTAAAGAACTATTACGACTTAACAGCAAAAAGTAAAACTAATTACAAATGAGAAAGGGATCTGAGCAGACAATTTTACAAAGAAGACATAAAATGGTTAATAGGCTGGGTGTGGTGGCTCACGCCTGTAATCCCAGCACTTTGGAAGGCCGAGGGGGGTGGATCACGAGCTCAAGAGATCGAGACCATCCTGGCCAATATGGTGAAACCCCGTCTCTACCAAAAATACAAAAAAAAAAAAAAAAAAAAAATTAGCCGGGCTTGGAGGCATGCGCCTGTGGTCCCAGCTACTCGGGAGGCTGAGGCGGAAGAATCTCTTGAACCCAGGAGGCGGAGGTTGCAGTGAGCCGAGATTGCACCACTGTATGCCAGCCTGGTGACAGAGCTAGACTCCGTCTCAAAATAAAATAAAATAAATGACTAATAAATACGTGGTACTCAACACATGATGCTCATCGTTAGTAATTTTAGAAATGCTAATCAAAACAATCCCATCACTTCACACTCATAAGTATGACTAAATGAAAAAAAAGGTCAATAAATCTTGACTAAGATGTGGAATCTTCATACATTGCTGGTAGGAATATAAACTAACCCAGCCACTTGGAAAAACAGTTTGCTAGTTGCCCAAAATGTTAAACAGAGATGTATCATATGACCCAGATATACCACTCCTAGATATACGCCTAAGGGAACCGAAAACATTATCTTTCTAGGATGATGAAACTGTTATGGAAATAGGTAACAGTGATGATTGGACAATATTGTGAGTATAGAATGTAAACATTGAATAGTTGCTTTAAAACTGTGAATTTTATGGTATGAATATTATGTCATCATATGTGATTTGTATCTAAATTTAAAAGTTTTAAACAGAAAAAATAATCACTCTGCTGACAGAAAACTATGTGCATGAAGATTTAGTGCAAGCCTCATTATAATGCTCAAAACTGTACACACCAAATTGTTTAAAAGTTAATTGGTAAAACAAATTACACAGAAATAGACTATTACTTGAAAATTGAATTATTAATTGAAAAGTTCACTTATAAAGATCATAACAAATGCTTGACACATATTTAAGTATGAACTCAAGTGGAAAAGACTAAATACAAAACTATACCCACTTTAAAATAATTTCATTAAACATGCATGCAAAAAAAGGAAGAGAATCTGAGTTTTCTCTGAGTTTTCTTACATTTTTGCAGTGGAAGTTTAAATCTCAAGTTAGAAATAAGAGAGATAAGGTCAAAAAAATTAAGTACATCATCCATAGGCTCAAAAGAAAAAGGGCTGAGATAAATCTAGAATGCAGACATTTCTGACTCAGTCTCTGTAAATACTTATGATAGTAGGTATATTATGCCAATGTTTCTTCAATTATCTGTGAAAAATAACAAGTTTTTCCCTTTTCCAAACTTCCACAGATCACACATGATCCAAGTGTCATGACTAATATTCAGCGTGCAACATGTGTTCCAATAAACAAAACTGCTGTAGACTGCTGAATGCAACCCTATTGATCACTTACCTAGATGTAACAGCAATGTCATATTTCTGTAAAAGCTTCCGAACACTTATTCACAAATTTTATATTTACTTCATAGCATTCTGGTAACCAAATATTTATGGAGAAGCAACTGGTCTCTGAGTTATATTTTAAGTTGCACTGGTTGAATTAATTAAAAAGAAAGAGAGAGAAAAAAACAGATTAAAAATGGTCTAGAATATGGATTTTAGTAAATATTCGTGTTGAATAGAAACTAAAATAACCAATTAAAGTTGACAACAGTTTTATTAAAAAACTATCAATTCAATTGTTTGTTAAACACATTATGAGCTCAAGATTGCTGTTTAAACAGAGTTTCAGATCCACCCATAGAACTATTCTGAAAAGCCAATATATGTAAATTATAGCATTTATATATCTTAATATCACTTTTAATTGAAATTGAAAGTTCTCTGCCCATAGACTTAATACACACTTTGATCAGATTTTTGTGTTTTTGCTAGGGCAAATGACTACAAAATATAATTTGAAGAATGATCACCAATGACAATTATTTGCTCAGAAAAGAGAAATGAGTAAGTTGATTTATGTCTTAATATTATTCAATGATATCATTATGGATACAGAGATTGTGATGCTTCATAAAAAGAAATACAAATATGAGTACCTTCAATGTGGTGTATGTTTTTATAATATATAAAACATTCTATTTTATAATGTATAAAACATATCCCTTCTCATAAGTCTTTACTGAGCTTTTAGCAAATAACCTGTATACTGACAGAAGCATATTTTTGTCTGTGTTGCCAGAATGGGACACTGTTATTTGAAAGAGAAGTATTTAAGTTTAAGGTCAATTATTTGCAATTCTACTTCAGTTAAGAGGACATGGACTCATAGTTTAATTTACAAAGGCTAGTTAAGCTCCCTAGAAAATACTTCATAGTGTCTAAATAGCAATTAGTCATTGGGAAAAAACAAAAACAAAAACAAAAACAAAACAAAGAAAAAGGAGGTGTGCAACAAATTTCAAATAACTATCAGATTAGCACACGCATCACACATATTATTCTATTAACTCATTAACAAAGTACTTAGAAAAAAATGATGGAGTTTTCTAAACTGTTAAAACTTTCTAGGAAAAATGTGTTTGAATTATATTAAATGCACATCATTTTAATAAGGAAAATGATGCTCTAGACAGCTTCATGTAGGATTTAGGAAAAAGGATGCTTTTCATTTTTTTTGTTTAGATTTGATGCTTTGGGTCTCCCATCTCAATGTTTTGATAGGTTAAGTGGCTTGTGATTCAAAGAAGAAAAAGAAACATATTTAAAAAATTATAACTATCATTTGCATGGCACCTCTCAGGAACTAGACACCGAGATAAATAACCTGTACCAAAATTTAAAAGGAATGCCTTAAAAATTATATAAACTATGATTTATAGGATAAAAAGCCTATATAAAATCTCAGCGGGCCTCTGTGGCTCATGCCTGTAATCCCAGCACTTTGGGAGGCTGAGGCGCACAGTTCAAGAGGTCAGGAGTTTGAGATCAGCCTGACCAACATGGTGAAACCCCGCCTCTACTAAAAATATAAAATTAGCCAGGCATGGTGGTGCGTGTGCCTGTAATCCCAGCTACTCAGGAGGCTGAGGCAGGAGAATCACTTGAACCCGGGAGGCGAGGTTGCAGTGAGCCAAGACCACACCACTGCACTCCAGCCTGGGCAACAGAGTGAGACTGTCTTATCAAAAAAAAAAAAAAAACTCAAGGTGAGAATAGAACAACTATGAGAAACAGTAGTCTAGATGATGCCTGAGATCCCTTTGAGACCTCAACAGTACCTTGAATCCTAAGGCTTTCTTTGGTTTTAAATGGATGACACCCTCTAACAGCCATTTCATAGTGCAGTTATAAGGGCACTTCTGTAGCATGGGGCAAAATATCCATATAATGATTCCTGAAAATATCTAAGAAGGAATGAATGAATAAGTGTGACCTTTTTGGCCTTAACTATTGCAAGCTTCTCTTCAGAATTTAGGCAGTGGAGGCTTAACTGACCACAGAAGTCTTCTCTTTGGAAATATTCAAGTGCTTTGGTGAGGATTTTGCCTCAAACTGCATAAATCATGAAGCTCCCTTCCTTAGTACTGAAACCTTTTATTGATTTAAGGGCTTGCTTTAGGGGGAAATGTCACAGTGTCAAGACAATTGTGGGTTTCATGTGAAAAGTGCTTATTTACTTTGTTCCTTGGGAAACAATGTCATGTTGCTATGACAACTGCCATAAGACTGTTTCTCACTTTAGATATGTACATACCTACACACACACACACACACACACACACACACACACACATACACACACACACACGCACATGAAACTAAATGACAGGAAAATCATGGAACAGGAATTGTTTGTTTGTTCTTCTAAATATAAATTGATTCTGCAAGGCTGCAAGATAAATTTCCTTAATGTGGGTATTAGCCATTCAAACATAAGAGTTTAGAAAATAAGTGTGGAACTAGGTGACCTAATAAGCTTAATATTCACATTGAGTTTGGAATCCTACTTGAAAAATGACTAGGGTGCTGAACCTTGAATGAAAAAAAAAAAAGATTAACTTTAAAATCACTAAAGAATTTAAAGATCTTCAAAAGTCATCTTTTTGTATTTTTAATTTGAATTGTAACACTGTAACCCAAATGTGTACATCTTATATAACATTTATAATATTTATATAGCCTCAAATTACCTGTATGTAGGCTAACCAATTAATAATTAATTAATTTGCCTTTATGCTAGGGTAGACTGATATGAAAAGAAAATTTAAAAGTATTACTTATCAGAAAGATAAAGTGCTAAAGAAAGACACGTAACTTGCTACATGTATTAACCTGAAACATCATATTTTATGGAACTACTAGTAAAGTTTTAACACATTGAGAAACACCGCAATCCATTCTATAGCATCATCAACAAGTGTTAACTTGATTGTTTTGTTTACAGATATGGGACTCATCACTTCCAAGGAATATTGTTCTTTAAATAAAATGTCTACTCAAATAAAGTACAGTATGCTTTACATCTCAAATTAGAAATCATAATATCTCTCTTTAAGGTCTTCTTCAATCTAAATATTTCTCTCAATGACAGTTTTTCTGTTGTGTGTTTGTGTGTGTTTGTGTGTGTGTGTTCAAAAAGTTTTGCTATGGTCATGCTAAAGTTTAAAAATAAAAAAAATAACTATGTAAAAACAGTCTATGCTGCTGACAAATTTATGCCCTGGTGAAAATAAGAAAAACCTTTTCATGAATACAGGTAGAATACTCAGTAGGACCAAAATAAAGTAGTCCTAAACTTGGCTTGTGATTATTTTTGTTAATCATTGAGTGGAGACAGAATTTGTGTTGATATGAGGAATGATGGTTTGTCATAGCCAGGTGTAGGGGCTCACACCTGTAATCCCAAGTCTTTAGGAGTCTGTGGCAGAGGATCACTTGAGTTCAGGAGATCGACACCAGTGTGGGAAACAGAACAAGACCCCATCTCTACCAAAAGCAAAAAACGACTAGTCAGGCATGGTGGTGCACACCTATAGTTCCAGCTACTCAGGAGGCTAAAATAGAATTGCTTGAGCCCCCAGGAGGTCGAGGCTACAGTGCTATTGTGCCACTGTACTCCAGGCTGGGTGACAGAATAAGACCCTGTCTTGGAAAAAAAAAAAAAGACACATAACAAGTGGTAGAAAACTTTTCCAAGCAGAGAAGCAGCATAAATAAAGACGCAGAGGTGAGAGAGAGCTCAGTCTATGTGGAACAGCTGGAGCACCAGGTGTGAGTAAGACAGTGGGGAGGCTCATCAGGGAAAGAGGAAGAAAGACAGCAAATCCACAGTTTCTTAGGCGATATATCTCAGTGTTGTCTTGTAGACAGAGGAGTCCTTGACTGATATAAACAAGGAGAAGGACATGATTCAATGTGTGTTTTAGACAGAGAAATTTGACAAAAATATCTGCAATGAAATAGAGAATTTTATAACTGAAGAAAGGCAAATAAAGGAAATAGTTCAGATAGAATTGAATAATGTGCCCACCTGGCATAGTAGGAAGAAGAGATTGGAAGAGAGTAGGAAGATAGAAATGACAAGATTTTGTCACTTTTCATGTGTATGTGTAAGAAAAGATGAGTATCCAGGTTTACTGGAATATTTTTTACTGGAAAACCTGGAACAGTAAGGGAAAAGGTGAAGACGAGTCTGTATGGGGGCATGTTAAGTTTAAATTTGGGGGACAGATGTGCCGTAGATATAGAGTTTAATGTTCATGGGAAATGTGGGACATAGAAGTGTGATTTAGAATAAAACACTACTTGTAAATTAGTTCAATCATTGTGGAAGACAATGTGGTGATTCTTCAAGATCTAGAACCAGAAATACCATTTGACCCAGCAATCCCATTACTGAGTATGTACCCAAAGGATTACGAATCATTCTACTGTAAAGACACTTGCACAAATAAGTTTATTGCAGTATTATTTACTATACATCACGCACCAGGGCGAACATCACGCACCAGGGCCTGTTGCGGTATGGGGGGCAAAAGGAGGGAGAGCATCAGGATGAATACCTAATGCATGTGGGACTTAAAACCTAGATGAGAGGTCGACGAGTGCAGCAAACCACCATGGTACATGTATTCCTATGTGACAAACCTGCAAGTTCTGCACATGTATCCCAGAACTTGAAGTGTAATAATAAAAATAAAATAAAATAAAATGAAACTTTTCTCCTCCTTGAGAACTAGCACACTGTTTTGAACCTTCCATAGGCAGCAGCTTGCACCCAGATATTCCCTGGGTCCCAGGCTGCCATTAACTCTTTTCTCAAAGAGTTGATTTTCACAGCCCTTACAGAGCAGAGCAGGCGCGGAGATAACATCTCTTGGCCTGCTACTAATGGAACTGAGGTGAACCTTTTCCCTCACTGAATTCACAGAATCCCTGTCTTGATGATTTATGCCAACAGACCGAGAAAGCTAGAAGCTGAGCCATGTTAACCGGGGGCCCCTAAGTGAGGGTCCATGAATTTGGCCGGCTGAGGTCCTTGAAATTCCCCTGGCTTCTGCCATTTCTGTGTCTACCACCGCAGCTTTTTTTGTGGATGAGCCCTGTACCCAAAACCAACTTGAGACAATTCAGCTCCTTAGTATCAAAATTACTAAGAAACTCTAAATCTCAGTGAGAACACATATCAGACTCATGTGGGGATTTCTGCTCCCTGCTCAACACCATGTGAAGGAGTCTCCATAGCCTGCCCTCAGCCCACCAATGTTCCTGCCCTCCAGCCAAAGGCAGGAAATGGGTACCCCCATGGGAAGGGGGTGCAGACATTGGAAGACAGTGGGGACCAGTCCACAAACTGCTACCGATGCGCAATCCATCACTGGTCAGGAACACGAAGAGCACAGAAACAGTGCTGGGAACTACTATGACAATTTTTCAGAGCAATTTAATATCTATAAAATGTAACAATAAAAAATTAGGTTGTGTTTTGAAAAAAAAAACCCACTACTTAGATATTAAAGATTTGATGTATCAATTTGAGAAGAGACTAGCACTTCAAGAATACTGAGGCGACAACTATTTAAAGGAAGTTAATACAAAGATAAGGCAAAAGAGTGAATTCTAGCAACAAGGTTTACTATTAAAATTTCTGTTTACTCCTTTTAAAATAGAAACGAGGCTTTGATGGAGAATTCAAATGAAATTAAAGCATTTGTAAAAACAAACAAACCAATATCTTGATATTAGATAGCTGTCTGGGGATGCTTAGGGCAATTTTAGAGGAGTCCAGGTGTAGAATAGACAAAAACAGATGGAGCAAATGAAAGTAGAAGGTTCCTTGTAAATGCTTGCCTAACGATTGAAGATGAGTTGATGACTGGAAAAGAGCCTCCACTGACAACAGATTGTGTTTCTGCATCTAAAAAGAGCATCGTCCAAAAAAAACAATGCAAGATTCCACAGTTATTTCACCACCCAAAGCAGACTATGTGGAAAAAGTATCTCCAATAAAAGCAGCATTTTTCTGTTTTTATGCCAAATTCATTATTTTCTTGTCTCTCAACCTGATGTGGTTTGAATGCTGTCTCATGTTGAAATGTGATTACCAATGTTGGAGGTGGGGCCTGGTTGGAGGTAACCGAATCATGGGGATCGATAGTTCATGAATGGCCTAGCACCATCCCCTTGATACGTGAGTTCTTGCTTTGAGTTCATGTGACATCTGGTTGTTTGAAAGAGTATGGCACCTCTCCCTCTCTTTCTTGCTTCTTCTCTTGCCATGTGATACCACTTGCTCTCCCTTTGCCTTGCATCTGACTGGAAGCTTCCCGAGGTCACCAAACGCTGAGCAAATGCTGCTATGCTTCCTATGTAGCCTGCGGAATCATGAGCCAATTAAACCTCTTTCTTTATGTTACCCTGCCTCCGGTATTTCTTTATAAAACACCAAGAATGGGTTTTTATACACAATCCCAGATACTATGGTTTAAGGATCACCATCCAGTAGGTCACAAATCTATCGGGAAATAAGTAAGGAGACCTAGCATGAAACTGATAACTTTAATTGAACTGAGCTATTCACTAAAATTGTTTGAACATGCGGTTCTTTCCTCATGACAAATTTGCCAACTAATAATCTGGGAAACATTTTAAAAAAAATGTTTGTCTACATACAGCAATAAATGTTACCTATGTAAACAGCAACTTGACACATGAAGGATAACAAAATACTACTTAATTTTTTGTTTTTTTCCATAAGTTTATTTTAATACACTTCAGTTTCAAAAGAGTAAAAATTCCCATTATAGCAGTGCTTACCAGAGCTTTTACCATCTGACTGAGAATCACAACCAATGTGACCATCGTATCTTGTTTATTTACTTACTTGTGTTTGTTGTTACAGTTCAGTGTATTGTGTCACTGGTATTTTGTGGTGTACATTTGAGGAATAATGAGAGGGACAGTACAGAACCTACTGTACACCAGACATGATGGTAATCATTTTTCATATCACAGATTACTTTTTCTTCTAATAACTTTATTAATTATATGCTATTATTATCAACATCTTGTGATTAAGGAACTTGAGTTTTAGAGAGATTAACTCATGTGTACCAGGTCAATCAGGTAGCTTGGGGCAAGAGAAACCTGACTCAGAAGGACATATTCTTAAATATGATTCTTTACCACCTCTCATTTATTCATCCTGAGAGATGTTGAAAAGTTGCTCAATAACTGTTAATTCCCAGAATAACTAATTTGCTCTATTGTGGTCATTTTTTGTTCATTTCTAGCCTCATGAGAAAGTCAATCGGCTTATACAGCTGATGTTTTATTGAGTTCTGAGTATTGTTACAAAATCATTTTGAAACTGTAGTTACAAAGAAATCTTTGTTAAATGAGTTTCCCACTTGTCAGAAATGACTTTGGTTACAGTACACAGTTTTTATGGTTTTCTTAACTCTCTTGCATTATATAAATTCAATTTCACATTTACAAAGTATTCCAGATAGTACTTTCTACAATGAATATTACATATATGGGTTTGTTAAAACCACTTTTCCTTCAGTTTTTTTTACCTCCCCCTAAAGAAAACTATAAACCTGTAGTTATGACTGCCTGTTGAGTTATATGCTGTGGAATTCCACAATAGCCATGTTATTCTTACCCCACAAGATATTTCTATGCAATACAATGTACCTGTATATTATTCTTACAATGTAAAATCCTATTAAAGTCAATGGTGCATGTATCCATTTCACTTCAATGTGACTTTGTATAATAAAAATAAAATACAGTGAGGAGAATACATAATGAGTTGCCTGCCAAAACTGTTCAGAGTACAATTAAATAACTGAGGAAATGAGAAATTACCTCAGTATAAAAGATGTATCCACAAATAGATTACTGCTAATTTAGGGTATGCCCCAAATTATACACAATTGCCGAAGACTTCCTTAGTCCGGAAGGTATCAAAATGCCCACAGGGATGATTAATAATATTCCTCTTCTTGGAAGAAAAATGTCAAAATACACTACTCATTTTTCTCTTAGTTTCTCGACAATTACTGTGCACCCCTCTATGACAAGAACTATGCAATACATGCTATGAGCTGTATGTTATTTTTTAGATGAAATAGATTCTCCTTTACACTTCAATAAAAATTCAGTAATCAGCTGAGTATATTTGTTAGTGGTTTCAGAATATTTTTCAATTATTTCCAACTACATTTTGCCTATGATCACATAGAATTGAAAATATTTTAATATTGAAGTTTGGGTTTTGCTGGACTCTCATTTACTGCGAATGAATTCTGTTGAAAAGAGATGTGCTATAGAAGAAGAATGGATATGACTTCACATGTGAAACAAAACAAATATTATAGACGGTGTATAATGAAGTACTGAAATCTGTTTTGGGTTGAATCTCCTAATTTTTAAATGTAATTTTTTTCATTTATTTATTTAAAAAAATTCTAGCAAGTATCAATTACATGTCCTACCACGTGATGTTCCATTAAGAAAATCTGCTTTCTAGGTCAATCTATTCCTAGCCCATGCCCCTTTCATTAAATTGTCCTCAACAAATCTGTAGCATTTTTTTATGCAATGATTACCTTCCCAAGCATCACAGTTTACTCAAAGAACTTGGGATTTGAAATCAGAAAGACTTGGATAGCAACCCCATGTGAAATATTTTCATGCTGCTTGACCTTGTGTAATTCAGCCCCTCTGAACTTTATCACCTTTATGTTTAAAAGTTGTTAATATTTATCCTGCAAGCTATTTCTTAAGATAACAGCTAAAGGGGATGAATATAAAGCATTAGCTAATAGTAGAAACTCCATAAATATTAGTTACTTTTCCTGTCTTCAACTGGCAAGTATTAATTGGATCTGATGTTATACAGTACTTCCTCAATGAAATAGTAATGATGTTGAAAATCAGGATTATTCATATTCCCTTTTTTTTGTTATCATCTGTTAGGTTGAGCACCTTAGTTTCAGCTGCTTCATCATTTCTGGACCACCTACAATATGGTTTCATTTACATGAAATATCAAAAGTATGTATATCTGTAGACAAAAGAAGTAGATTTGTGATTTCCAGGGCCTGGGGGGTGAAGGGGGCTTGAAGAGAAGTGAAAAACATGAGTCAGATAATTTTTAGAGTCTGAGAGAACTGTCCCAACAAGAGTCCCCTAACTTCAGAAACCATCTGCAAATTTGGGTGGTCTCAGAACCACCCTCACTTCAGATCAGCCAAGTACAAATTGTGGGGAGCCCTACCATGACCTTCAGTTTCAATACTTTGCTAGAACAACTCACAGAACTTTGGAAAATATCATACCTATGGTTATGGTTTTATTAAAGTAAAAGAATATAAATTAGCATCAACCAAAGAAAGAGACACATATGGTAGAGTCTGAAAGAGATCTAAATGTAAAGCTTTCTGCTATCCTCTCTTGTGGATTTTTGGACAGTGCTACCTTCCCTTGGCTATGACGTGTGATAATACAGAGTTTTGCCAAGCAGGGAAACTCATCCAAGACTTTGGTGTCCAAAGCGTTTATTGCAGCTTCATCATGTGCTATCTGCATGACCGATCTTGAGTTTCTAGACCCTTTTGGAGGTTAGGGCTGACACCTTTAGTCTCTAACTTCTCGGGAGGTTGAAGCTGATGTGACATGTCCTAAAGACTTCACCATATATCACATTGATCGACTATCCAGCGACAAACGAAGACATTCCTATCAGGCAGGGCATTACAGGGACCTGGACATCACCTTTCAGAAGCTGAAGGCAAAGACTAGACCTCACTTGGGGTAAAGGTAGTTCATTATAAAGGAAATGACTACTTATAGCTATGGGGGTTTCTCCTTAGGATGATAAAAATATCCTAAAGTTGATTTTAGTGATGGTTCTACAACTTTGTGGACATACTAAAAACCATGGGATTATACTCACAATTGATGAACTGTATGCTATATAAACTATATCTCAATGAAGCTGTTAAAAAATAGAGAGATTTTGGTTGGAGTGGTCTTAGGTAATTTGCTGAAAATGCTATGTTTTTCTAAGGTTTTATTACTTTATTTTTAATTTTAAATATTTAAGCTTTTGTGGTCATTGACAGCAATCTGTAATATTTTTTCATCTTCCAAGTTCAAAATATAGTTCCATTTTTACACACAGAAAAAAGGATTGCCAACACGTTTTCCTAATATCCTCCTTTTTCTAAGGACTGACCAAGAGTTTCTCATGAGGGCTTATAAAAGAAACAAACAAAAAATGCTTATTCTCTACATTAAGAAACTCATCCAAACTCATCCAAAGGTAATCTTCAAAGGGTGCACAGAACAGGCCTTTGAGAGATGGGAAACTTTGAGTGCTTAGCAAAGGAGTTTGCCAGTAAGTTTCAAATTGAAGATGAGAAGCCCCAAATTGAAAACAAGAAGTTGAACTTCAAGTTCAATCATGCAGCATTGACTATTACTGAAAGAATAAAACTGCTTGTTAAGAAGAAACGGAGAGAAAAAGGAGCTTCATGCAGTGTAAAATAGCTTTAACCATGCAGGCTGAAGTTCTAGAGAACTAGAAGGAAATACAAAATCTTAGAAATAGTGTATTGACAGCTGGCACAAATCTGACAACAAACTAGAAATAAATGATGGATAAAATTGCCAAGGATGAGAAAGAGAAGAATAGTGTTTAAATGGTACCCAGCCTATGCTCTGTGCCCAGGAGAGTGGAGAGACTAGTAACTAGGCTTTCCATTTAGGGATGAATTTTGGTAACACACTGGCCACAGTTTTAATCTTTGCAAAGTAGCATTCAGTGTAACTTAGGGAAATTCATGGGGTAGTTTTCAAGCCTTAGTTTTAATATCTGTAAATTTGAAATAATAAAAGCACAGATCTCAGATGTTTTATTAGGATAAAGTAAAGTAGGCTAATATATGAAATACATGTATCATCTTATGGATGCAATATCTGGACATAGTTGATGCCCATGTTCACCATCATCAGTAGTAAAACCAGTTCATGTAACAAGTTCATCATTTTAGATTTATTTCACCAAAGGGCATTTATGGTAGACATGACAATTTGGAAAAATGATTATACCACAAAATAAAAACAAACAAAATAATTCCATTTATAAAAATTTTTAAGTATTATTAAATTTTTTTGCATATAGACCTTCAAAGTTAAAACAAAATCAGATGTGGGTAATGAATATTGTGTTTCCATTTCAAATGACATTTATAAGTTGCTAACATAAAATGGGAAAAATAGAAGAATTTTTTTCACAGTTCTCTGGTCTATTCTGTAAATTTTTTTAGTAACAAAAATCACAAAATTGGGATTCAGCACACACTGGATTTAAGTCACTGTGTCATTTACTGAATAAAGAAAGCCAATCAGATCAGACATGTTTAGAGATATTTTTATAAGTTTGACTGCTGTATAATTCATTACGACAAAGACTGGTAATTGTTCATTTTAATTATTTTCTAAAAAATACTTTAATCAAGATAAAAGCTTCACAAAATGTACTAATTTGACAGTTGATAACATAGCCATTAATTATTCAGAACAACAGCTAGTGTTTTAGGTGAAATAATTTTATTGTCAAGCAAAAGATGATGTTGAAGTCTATTATTTGCATTAATCATACCGTGTATTTCAGCGGTACACTAGAAAAAGTATGTAAGCTAAAAATGAGTCAATGTTGTTTCTGATTTTCATGACATTAAATTTTAAAATGCCTTAGAATTGTTAGAAAGGAGAAGTTGAAGAGGTTAATAAAGTATTTAAATATTATGAATATATCAATTAAATTTAATAGCTAATGAAGCAAAATAATTTCATCCTAGATTATGTAAAAATACCAATAATATTGTTATAGAATTATTTTGTAATCAAGACAGAATGACTGAATGTCTCCATGTTAGAGTTCAAGAATAGCTCATTGTGAAATATTTAGACTCATGCTGCTGCTAAATTTCATTGCATATTTCTGATTTGTTCCTAAAACAACTAAGACTGACTACTATCTATAAATCAGAATTGGAGAGACATTATAGTATAATTTTTATTTTTTACAAAATTGATATAGTTTCTGTTAAAAATGATTACTGGGTAATTACCTTTAGAAAAAGGGATGAAGGAAGAAAAGAAGGGAAGGAGGGAGAGAAGAAATAAGCAAACGAGAGTGGGAGAGAACAAGAGAAGGAGGGAAATCAGGAAGGAAAAAGGAAGGAGGGAAGAAGGGAAACTAGTTAGTAACTAAGTAACTAGCTAATTAGTTAATTCATTTTCATTAGGATGTTTTAATAGAATGAAATGAAACTGTTTCTGGGACCCAGATGAATGAAGGTTTTTTGAAGTTTCTCTTATATATGCCTATAGTTTGTTTTTACACATGCACATCCAAACTCCTGAGAGAAATATATTAATTTCATTTTTCAAAAGAGAAAATAGAATTCTGTGTATAGTTGGATTTGTTTAAGGTTATATATTTGGAAGATGTAAAGATGGGATTTAGATCCCTTCAAATATGCAGTCACTCTATCTGTCTACTTCTTCTGGCTTTTGCAGAAGGGTATCTAATAGCAAAACAAGACCAAAGCACCTGTTGCATTCCTTTGAGATCCTAGAAACCAGAATAACAAAAGCAATCTTGCAGATGATCAGCGTGGCAGAGTGGGTGTGAAATGCCACGCACATACTCTCAGGTTTACAGATACATTGCTGTTGAGCCTCTGTACATCCTCTCGAGGAGATAAAAAGAGCACTAATCTCTGGCTCCTTCCTGTAGCTTTGGGCTCCAGTTCCAAGATCCAAGCACATCCTGACTTGAGGTGATGATTCTTTCCTCTCCCTAACTCTGTAGAGGCCAAAAACTCTCCTACCCTTGAGACTCATTGAACCCACAAACCTCAAATTTACCTGTCCTTCATATTATACATATCATGCTCATTCCTAAATAACTTGTCTTCAGGCTGGGTGTGGTGGCTCATGCCTGTAATCCCAGCAGTTTTGCAGGCTGAGGCAGGAGGATCACCTGAGGTTGGAAGTTCAAGACCAGCCTGACCAACA
Organism: Cheracebus regulus; assembly: GCA_963574635.1. Classification (NCBI taxonomy): domain Eukaryota; kingdom Metazoa; phylum Chordata; class Mammalia; order Primates; family Pitheciidae; genus Cheracebus; species Cheracebus regulus. The sequence continues at coordinate 56,291 of CAUYQU010027016.1, read as the reverse complement.
AGCAGAAACCCTGTTTCTACTAAAAATACAAAATTAGCTGGGCATGGTTGTGTGCAGGGAGGCTGAGGCAGAAGACTTGCTTCAACCCAGGAGGCGGAGATTGTGGTGAGCCAAGATCGCACCATTGCACTCCAGCCTGAGCAACAAGAGCAAAACTCCATCTCAAAAAAATAAAAAATAACTTGTCTTTACCTACACTGACTCACTTTACCTGCTATAAGAAAGGTATCAATAATGTTGTTACCTAAGAAAGTATATCACAAGAAGCGTTACATGTATTTGGGCAACTTTTATTAATACAATTGAAGAGAAATGAGAGGCCAAAAACATAAGCTAATTTGTTAGTAGAGTTAAATCAATCTCTCTCTCCCCACCTCTCTCCCTTTCTTCTTCCCACTTCACCCACACATCCAGAAGTTTCATACATAGAATCAATTGCATTATTATCTGCCTGCTAAGAAATCCCTATACACCTCCATTATCTTGGCAGACTCTTACAGCCAAGTAAATTAAAGTGGCATAACTAAAATAGTAGAAGTTAGGTTTTTGTTCATTTGATCAGTTGGTTTGTTTTGCTTCTTAAGACTCCTTCAAAGCAAACATAGCTAAAAACAAATATGGAATGTTCTTAACCTATTCTTTGCATTTTTAGTAAGGTATTTTAGTAAGGCAGGGTCAGCAAGTTTTAATGATTATATCAACAAAAAGTTAGCTGTCAGAGTCATTGTCAACATCCACATTCAATCCACTCCTTGCTGAACAAAGATTAAGAGAAGGCAGATGGTGCCAAGTTGTGTAAAATATTTTCCCTGACTGCAGTCTCAGCCTCTTTCATTTTCTTCCTCTTTGGCAGCCTTCTTTAGCAGCTGTGTTGGCAATGGTGACAGAACCTATCAAACACAAGGAGCTGATGAGCCTTCAGAACTACCTTATTAGGGTACTTAACTTTTACTTTGTACTCTCTTACCTGTCTCTGAAGTTTGTGAATGAACCTCACTCATCTTCCAATCAAAACCCCTGGGAGAGAGTTCCAGGTTGGAAGATGATGTTTTTGTCATGTAAATTGTTCACAGACCTTGGGGCTGTTTTCTTACTTATTTGGAACAGAAAATAAGAATTCAAGCAAATGCTTGAGGACATAAGATAAAACATCATTTCAAATGCAGGTTTTATTTATCAGAAACAAAAACAGTCAAATAAAATATTTATGGGTTTTGTATTACAAGTGGGAAGCAAGAATATAGCACCAATCTGTGCTTTTTCCTTTCTTCTGCATTTTTTCTCTCTACATTACCTTGTAGCAGAGTGTCTAGGCATTCCTATAACTCAATTCTTTGAAAGAAGTCACTTTTACAATACTGTACGCTGTGTGTATGTCACGTGTGCACGTACATGTGTAATTTTTCCCAAACAGTGAATACAATTTTTGAGAAATGTCTGTGATAAAATTTTCAAATCAATTAGGGGTCTGACAGCAAGGCATATACTATTCTCTAAGCCTTTTCTTCCTCTCAGTCTAGCTCTCCATTCTTCATGGTGGCTTTTGATAGGATAAATAGACTGAGAAGTTCTTCTCTTAACAGACTGAAGTTATTATCTGAGAAGTGTAAAGTATTAGGAAAATATTCCTCATCCTGTGTGCAAGTTACACTGAAATGCAGAAACACCTATGAATTCTCTTGGGATAGAAGATAAAGACATTTTACTGATTCCTGGGATTGAACCAGTATCAAACTGTAGGGAGATCAAGATTTATCATCAGAATGGAGGTAGGAACCTGGAGGGAGAGTAGTAGAAATGTGTTAGGTGCTATAAGACAAAGAGAAAAAAAGGTCAATGAATGTAAGTTGGAACTCCCAGACACCCAGAGGAAGTGGACAGCTTAGACATGGAGCTGACTTAGTGGGAAAATTGTGTGCTAGACTTCCTATGTGTTTATGATTTTTAATAGAAAAAAAATTCTCTTTTTTTGAGAATGAATTCTTCTTTTATGTATGTCTAGGGTAACTAAGGGAGCACACACACACAAAGAAAAAATAAAGCAATTCAGTCCACAGTCATGTGCTAAAGAGAATGACACATAGAGGCTAAGTTCAAGAATCACTTCATTAGTTATTCAAAAACAGCAAACTCTCTTAACTTCATTATCATTTGCAAGAAAGCAAAGTTAACTTAGAATGTCTCCAACCATTATATCAATGTTATAACTCTGGAAACTTTCTAGTAAGCAAAAGTTAATGGATGAGAGTTAATTGCACCTTATTTTGTGTTTTATATTTGAAAAGTGTCAAAAACAATGAATACACTATTTGCTGTCCTGATAATCTTATTTATTTTGCAGAATGGCAGAGGAGAGACTAATCTAAGCCACTATTTTGTTTTGTTTTGTTTTGTTTTGTTTTGTTTCTATAATGCCTAGGATGAAATGGAACTCTTTTGCTGAGAATTTGTGGCACTTAACCTTTGGTATCTTTATGAAGCTGAGATCACAGAACTCTCATAAATGTTTAATTTAAATTATACTTGAATGATAGGCATTTATAAAATATAGGTATTATTACTTTTTACTTGTCTTATTTAGGAAACTGGGAATAGGATTTTCAATATCTCAGAACACTCAACAAATTCATTAGTGAAGTGTGGAAATACAGGAAGTTCTCACCTTGACACTGGATATTTAATATACTATAATTTTAATATTCTTAAAGAAATTTTTAATAAAATCGATATTATAGTAACTGACCCTTTTATTAAATTTCCTGAAACAAGTGACGGACTTGTTGAAAAACTCTGGCTGCCAATAGACAAACAAGAGTATTATTTAACAAAACATTTACATCAGGATAAATACCGAGCTATACACTTCAATTTAATCCTCAATATACCCCTTGTGAGAGAATTGCTTTTTCCCTATATTATAGCTGAGAACAATAAGAATAAAAATAAGTGAGAGACTCTTCTGAGTTTGGATTCTAATCTACCTCCGAAGACCACAGTCTTTCTTCTTTTTGTTGTAAATTGAAGAGTAGAACACAATGCAAAGGATTAGTATTAAACAGTTTGGAGTGAAAACTTGAGGAGATCAACTTTAATAAATAAATAATGAGTAATAATTTACGATTCCTCTGGATTGAAATCACAGAGATGGCAGTGCTCCTATGAAAGTTACCCATAGAGTAGAAACAGTGCTCTTACGGGTGCCCAGGAAGTGCTTGATAAGCAGTTGCCATATCACTTGCAGACTTATTTTAAAATTGACATTCTGATTCGGTAGAAAAAGTGAATAACTCAGAAATCCCAGAGAGTGGAAACCAATAATCTTTCTTTTTTATTTGTTTTTGAAGTCCTCTCCTTCCCAGTTTAAATGATTTTTATCATCTTGGATCACTGAGATCCAAGAAGCACTAAGATCCTTAGAACAATTATGTATTCCTGAACTTTAAAAGTGGTACACACACACACACACACACACACACACACACACACACACACACACACACAGACACACGGGGAGGGGGATACACATATTACCTCAACATTATTCTTTATTTTTTATTGATTTTTAATTACTTGCATTTATGGTATGAGGTAGTGGTCCAAAGCTATGTTCTTCTATGTGTATTATCTAACTATAACAACCCCCATAAACAAATATAAATACAAGTTTTAATACAACAGAATGTAAATGCCATTTTTGTCAAACACTCTATCTGAAAGTAAAATTGTATTTGTTTCTAGAAAAAAACAAATGGTCCAATGTAGGAAGAATTTGATTATAGGCCAAATGCAGAATACCAGGTGGGGATTCAGCTACTTGGGCAGTTATCCAGGGATGCTTACACCTGGATTACCATATGTTTCCAGATAGCCAATAAGTTATTGTGCTGAAAAAATAATTGCACCTGTAAAACTAGAGAGTTGCTCTCAAAAACTGGAGTTTCCAAGTTACAAAGATATGGTGATAATAATTACTCTATGGCTAATAGGATCAGAGCCTACACTTTATAAATGTTTCAAGTATTATTACACAAACATTAACACTGAAATTATTTAAAAGTAGTGTTTTAAAGAGTAATCTAAAATGATGCATAAAGGCCAGGTGTGGTGGCTCATGTCTGTATTCCCAGCACTTTGGGAGGCAAGGCCAGTGGATCATGAGGTCAGGAGATCAAGACCATCCTGGCTACATGGTGAAACCCTATCTCTACTAAAAATACAAAAATTAGCTGGGTGTGAAGGCATGCTCCTGTAATCCCAACTACTTGGGAGACTGAGGCAGGAGAATCACTTGAACCTGGGAGGCAGAAGTTTCAGTGAGCCGAGATCACACCACTGCACTCCAGCCTGGGCGACAGAGGGAGACTCCATCTCAAAAAAAAAAAAAAAAAAGGTAAATTAGCTTGCTCATGGGCAGCCAGGATTAATTTAGGAACCATGGAAGGGGAGTCTGGAGACCTGGATCAACCACTATTTTTGTATCTTTTTATAGTGGAGCACAAATGTGTGTGTGTGTGTATGTGTATGTGTGTGTCTGTGTGTGTATGACATTCTTCAAATAACAACTGCTTCAAATAATAATATTATTATTCTTCAAGTAATAACTGGTGCTTGTTCTCTAAAGAAGTGACATGACTTCTCTGGGAAGCAAATGACACTCTATTTAGAGAACCTCTCTAATACAGTACATTCTTGCTAGCAATATTCCTCCACATTCCGTTTCATATCTAGTGTGAACAAGAACACACATTGTAAAATAGTGTAACAAGAATCAGAGGAACACAACTAGATTGGGAAGCAAGTGAGCCAAAGAGAAGAGCCTGGTAACATGGCTGGGGGATAGTGTTTGAGGACAGGGTATCCATAAAAGCAAAAAGATTGGAATAGAGTAGCCTATTGCTTAGCATTCTTTGCAATACAAAACTGTAACCTTCATTCACTTCCACTCCAACCTTACATGTGTGCATGTACACACTGACACACATGCACACACACAGCACATACATACAACTATAAGTGATATCTTAAAAATGTTAGTAAGCATTGAATTGTACACCAAACTTTTGTCAATAAGGGCTATCGAAGGTTTTATAAAAGGATGAAAAATTTCGACTTAACGCATTTGAGCAGCCACCAGAAGGATAGAAAAGGGCAGTAATCAAGGTTGATGGGATTTAAGAATTTAGCAAAAATCAGAAATTGAAGCAGGGTATAACAAAGTAAAATACCAACTCTCTAAAAACCTCTGAAGATGTTGCAGCTTTAGTAAAGAGGAGTATTTAAGCTAGTTTTCCTTAAATCTTATAAAATAAAATGAGTCAAGCAAGATGGATCACTTTAAGCATTCCAGACAGTTAGGGTCCACTTTTAATGTTCATTAATGCCTAGAGATAAAAATGCTCAAAATTTCTAATAAATAAATGAATAAACACACATAAAACCACTTAGCCTTTATTTTTAATCTGACAAAACATGTATTGTTCTGTAAAGGGGTTATGGCATGTTGGTAAATGCAATTTATTTAGATTTCAGGATTGAAGTTAGATCTTTTGAGTCCTGTATCCACTTTGGACAAATTAGTAAAGTTATCTGGATTTTGATGCCTTCATTTACAAAATGTAAAAATACAAGCACCATGTTATAGTAATGTTGTAAATGTCAAGTTAAATGAAGTAAATTTATATAAAAATTAGCACATTGCACAGCACACTTATTCATATTTGTTAATTGACTTAGACCAATTGTCTATTCAGTAAGAATCATAAGATGAAAAGGAGAGAAATGTGTGTGTGTGTGTGTGTGTGTGTGTGTGTGTGTGTGTGTGTGTGTGTGTGTGTGATCTTCTGCCTGCTGCAGAGGAAACAATAAGATGCCCAGTGGTCAAGATAAAAGGCAATCTCTCTGCACCCAATCAGAAAATATGCTGGGAAACATGTTTCATCCTAGCACTTTTCTGTCATTAATAAGTAATGGTATAACTTATATCTATTTACCATGCTAAAGGGCATTGATTACTGAAGTGCTCACGTTACCAGAAAAATTATATATGCATTAAAAGGACCTGGCAGGGGCGGGTGGAGAGGAGAAGAGTCAAGGGTGATGGTTCTTTGTTACCATCACAGAATTCAGATTGGAGGCTTCCTTAGAATACAGCCTTTGGTTTTCATACAGCCTTGCTCAAGTTTGTTTTTCAATCTACCTGCCTTAGACTAGAGCTGAATCTTTTTATTGTAATCAGGTTCAGGGATAGGGTAGGGGCATAGTAAGGTAACAAAGTGGTCAAGATTCCTGACATTTACCATGAAGCTAAGGAAATTAAAACCTCACTTTCTCGGGCCCCTTCCAAATCCTGAAAGTAACTTGGGCACCTGTTCATGTAACCACACGTTCTAGTAATTCTCGTAAATAAATTATTTAAATTATAGTGAATAAAAGTATTCTCTCTTCAGTTTGCCTTTGGTCCTGAAAGTGTTTCTGGACAGGCTATGGGTTAATATTTGGGGCAAGTACCCAGATCATTGACACATGTACAGCTTACTAGCTATATGACAATGACTTTCTATGTGGACATCTTTAATAACATGACTTTACTCTTCTGTAACACAACTTTTCTATTCCAACAAACTCCTTGTCTGGGAAGATAAAAGTCACAAATAACATTGCTAGTTTTAGGAACATCCTGAAAAAAAATGAGTGAACATCAAATTGTTAAATTTAGGAAGTTTGATTTACTTCTAAAGACTCTTCAAATTTGGATTCAAATTTCTTACTTTGCTCTGCCCTTCAATCCTAAACTATTACCTAATGATCCTTATTCAACCTTAATCCAGCTATGCATTGAAAGATCCAAAACTTTACTGTATACAGATGTTGCCCTCAGTCTTATTAACAATGTTTTCTGGGGCCAGGTGCAGAGGCTCATGCCTGTAATCCCAGCACTTTGGGAGGCTGAGAAGGGTGGATCACCTGAAGTCAGGAGTTCAAGACCAGCTAGGCCAACATGGCAAAATCCCGTCTCTACTAAAAATACAAAAAATTAGCCAGGCATGTTGGCAGGTACCTGTTATCCCAGCTACTTGGGAGGCTGAGGCAGGAGAATCGATTGAACCTGGGAGGTAGAGATTGCAGTGAGCCGAGATTGCGCCATTGCACTCCAGCCAGGTCGACAGAGCTAGACTGTCTCAAAAAAAAAAAAAAAGTTTTTTTGATGATGTTTATAGGGAGCTGGCATTTGACATGAGAATCTGATTAAGCGGAAGTTGAATTGGGAATACTTAGATTTTGTTTTAATAGTTTATATTTAAGTGGTTTTCAGTTATTTCTGTATCAGCTTTAATTAATGCTAGTTGCCCTGGTGTGGGAGTGGTTTCTGGGAGTTAACTTCTGTCTGCTGTGTTAAGTCAGCAAGGGTTGTGGTAGGAAAGTGCAAGTCTAGAGGTCCTGTTACTATATGAACATGCCCTACTGAACAGTGCCGGGCAACAGTTACATAGTGGAGGTAAAGCAATGCTGAATGATTCCGATGCAGAATCCAGCCTCTGAAACATTTCTCAGTCATCAGCAATGCCCAATGAAAATCAAAGTTATTCAGTTCTTAATCAATATCTAGTCAAAAGGAAGTTCACTGGTATCAGAAGTGGACTAATTGCATAACTTATAGATTTCCATATGTACCATGCATTTTCAATTCAGATTATTTAAAACTAGTTGTCTTATAGGAGAATTTCAAAATGCTCTGGGTGTTTTAATTTATATGAAAGGAACTTGATAGAGTTTCTCCCAAATTTGACAATATTAAATATCTACATGATACTACCAACAATGGCTCTTCTTAGTGACAATTATTAATAACTTTAATTTTTAAGTTAATTTAGAGGGGTGACTGATTTGTTTTACACTCTCTAATAAAATATATGCCACAAAAATAATTGTCATTAAAAATGGCAATGAGAGAGTAAAATTTTTATGAAAAGAAAAGTTGTATTTATAGGTATACCAGTCATTTTATACAAAGATTATGCATTTTTTTTCTTCTTGGATTTTGTGATGTTTGTATGATTGGTCATTTTTTTTTAATTTGTAATTTGTTATGACAAGTTTTCTGATTCTAAATCAGTTCTGTACTCAATTTTGTATGTGTGAATCCTTGTGTCTTGTAGCCCTCTTTAAGGTTGAGAGTGTTGCATTTTTGTAACGTGGTTCAGGGAGGAAGGAGGGAACACAGAGAAAGAGAGCTTTGCATTTTAGTTTTCCTACCAGTTTACTGTGTAATATTAGGCAAGTTACTTAATCTCTCTGAGCTTTAATGTTTTCTTCACTTAAAACCAGGAATTATTTTACATCATTTAGTCTCTCAAAAATAAAGAATACTAAATAAAAGGGAACAATACTTTTTAAAAAAACTGTTACATGTTGGGAGGCCCAGGTGGGCAGATCACCTGAGGTCAGAAGTTTAGGACCAACCTGGTCAACATGGTAAAACCCCATCTCTACTAAAAATGCAAAAAGTAGCTGGGTGTGGTGGTGGTTGCCTGTAGTCCTTGCTACTTGGGAGGCTGAGGCAGGAGACTCGCTTGAACCTGGGAGTCATAGGTTGCAGTGAGCTGAGATCGTGCCATTGCACTCCAGCCTGGGCAACAGCGTGGTACACTGTCTAAAAACAAAATGAAACGAAATTGTTACATGACTTTTTTGTCTTTGTCTTTTCCCCTCTAAGGATACATCAGCCTCAACTTAACTTTTTCTTCCTCCCCTAAAAAACAGTTGATATTTATCCTCCAGGTGAAGTACATTAAAATTGGTGATAGTCCATGATAGAAATAAATATGCTAATGCCTAAGTCTGAATTGTGAGCACAGACAGTCCTTCCAAAGGGATCACAGAAAGCCTGCACTTTTGTATGTATAAAGAAGAGAAAAATCAAACAATATAATTTCAAGTAGAAATTTCATCATATTTTTAGAAAGTAGTTCCACAGAATACTTGATATTCATAATAAATAGATTCTTTTGAAAGACCTCATTACTTAATTAAGTGCTTTACTAACTTTGCATTAAAAGAACATCGGCCAAAGAGCTTATTCAACTTAGCCTCGTTGATTTTGGTTAAACAAAAGTAATTTTAAATGAAAATTCCACCATCAGCTGTATTGGGGAATGGAGATAAATGTGACACTGCAGTCTGACGAGCTCTTCTACTCCCAGGCTGAAATGGGGCCCTGTATTAGCCACATCTTGGGGGAGCATCTCTAGAAGAGGTGTAGAATCATTCCAGAATTTCTACACAGGTTGAGAAAAAAGCAATCCAGGTCTGTTTAGCACAACAGAGTGTTGAGGTCTCATACTGTCTTTCTTAGACCAAAGCCAACTCATGCTTGATCTGAGTTACGTGTTACACTTTGTTGGTCGCATGCTATTAAAATCAAAACAAAGCAAAAACAGAAATCAGTCGCCTTCTTGTCAAGATTCGATAAGAGATTTTACATATTAATCTGAATTTCTTTAATCCCTTGAAACATCAATTTCTGTCACCATTTGGCCCTCACTCATACATGGCTATAATTTCCTGGGGAAGAGTAGATGCCGCCCTATTTCAGATGAGGAAGGGGTTGCCACTGTTCCACAACTTCTACTGATCTCTGTGTCTCCCTACATTTGGATAGAATGTTGATTGCCATTTATCACTCTTCTTGGACTGTTTTTATTTCTCAGGTAGCACTGAGAGAAATGTGAAGGGTGTATTTTGCCCATGTTGCAATCAAAGGTTAACATTAAGTAAAGTTTTATGGGATAGCATATTAGTCCATTTTCATGCTGCTGACAAAGACATACCCGAGACTGGGAAGAAAAAGAGGTTTAATAGGACGTACAGTTCCACATGGCTGGGGAGGCCTCAGAATCATGGAGGAAGGCAAAAGGCACTTCTTACATGATGGCAGCAAGAGAAAATGAGGAAGAAGCAAAAGCGGAAATCCCTGATAATTTACTCTCTGATCTCATCAGATCTCATGAGACTCATTCACTAGCACGCGAATAGCATGAGAACGACCAGTCCCCATGGGTCCCTCCCACAGCATGTGGGAGTTATGGGAGATACAATTCAAGCTGATATTTGGATGGGGATACAGACAAACTATATCAGCTAGTATGAATCAAGAATAAATAAAATGATAGTTTATCCCTCAGAAGCTGTGGTGCCAGCACCTCATTTCAATACTGACTCAGCCATTTACTGGCCACGGAGTCTTGGTAAATTATTTAAGCTATTTAAATCTTAATTTACTGACTAGTAAAATGGAGAAAGTAATAATGCCTTCTGCAAAAGGATTGCCATGAAAATAGAACTTAAGCTCTGGAAACAGTTTGGGCACAGGGTAAATATCAAAATGTTCGCTATACATATATTATATTAAATTTACAAGCAGCATATGTCTTAGCCAAAGTTCCTGGCCCAGATTGCTTATTTATATTTTCTACTATGTGTATCAGTCTTTCTGTTTGTTACCTATGATTAATTCTAAAATCTGAGTTGAATTCTCCACAGCATGAATTATAATCTTGTTTTTTTTTTTTACAATAATTAACCTAAGCTCAGGTCAAGACCCAATAAGATATCTATATGTATCTATAGATATCTCTATATATCTATATATAGATATCTGTTTGGCTTTGTGAAAATCAAGCTGTTTTCTAAACACCTCTCTACTCCTCAACTGGCCAAACTGCTTCACCCTAGGATCATATTAACTCAGTGAAACTCATCTCAACTCATCCTCACAAACCCTAGGTGCAAGTGACCTAGTGTCTAGACAAACTACAAGGTACCTCAAACACTGAATGTTCCTTACTTCCCCTCAGCTATTTTGTAAACACTAGAGACTTCTATGGAAGCTACTCCTGCCAATGTTTGTAACTCAGCTAGAACTTTCACCAATAGGATAAACAAATGATTAAAATATCTTCTTAATTACCCTCTCCACTTTTTTTTTTTTTGCCACAGAATCTCACTCTGTCACCAGGCTAGAATGCAGTGTCACGATCTCGGCTCACTACAACCTCTAACTCCCTGGTTCAAGTGATTCTCCTGCCTCAGTCTCCCGAGTAGCTGGGATTACAGGCACATGGCACTATGTCCAGGTAATTTTTGTATTTTTAGTAGAGGCAGTGTTTCACTATGTTGGCCAGGATGGTCTTGATCTCCTGATGTCGTGATCCGCCCACCTCGGGCTCCCAAAATGCTGGGATTACAGACTTGAGCCCTGTGCCCGGCCAGCCTCTCCATTTTAAGAATCTTCTTTCAACACTCTCTTCTCCTCCTTCCCAATTCTAGTCAGTCTCCAGCATATAGGATTCCTGCCTCTAATTGGCCAAAACTTCCTGAGTGAAAACATGTTCTAGGCAGTGTCTTTCTGTTATTGTTGTGTTATTGTTACCCTATGGTATAGGTGTAACAGATGAAAAGTAAGATGCCTAGTGTTAAAATAATTAATTGGGAGGCCATTAGGCTGAGAGGGCTCCAGTAACTTGAGTTTGTAACCAAGCAAACTGAAACTCAGCTCATAGCAAATGGTCATACCCTAGGGAAAAACAAAACAAAACAAAGTGGAACCTATCCAAAACCATGAACTAACCCCTAAGTAGAGACTTCACCAATTGAAAACTACCCACTAAACTCTAACTAAGAACTTTCCACTTTAACTAATCAAATATTTTTTGTCCTGTTTCTATGAACACCTTATAAAAGCTACTCTCCTGTATTTCTCAGTGGATCTGAACCACCCAACTACTTGCACTCTGGTGCTGCTGGATTCATGGATTGCTAAGTGCTCAATTACACCTCTTAAGATATGCCTAAGCTTCATTTTTAATATTGGTTAAGTATAAATTTTAGGTATACAATAAATAGTTTTAAAAAATATGGGACATATGTGTATTATACAAAGTCATTCCTCAACATCATGGGAACTGGTTCCAGAACACATCCCCTTTTCATAAATACTAAAATGTCCAGATATTTAAGCTCCTTATATAAAATAGTGTAGTATTTGTATACAACCTATGTACATCCTCCTATATTCTTTAAATTGTCTTTAGATTACTTAGAATATCTAATACAATGTAAATGCTATGTAAATAGCTATTCTACTATATTATTTGGGATATAATGGTAAGAAAAAAAAAGTCAATACAGACACCATCATCCATTTTTGTCCTCAAGTATTTTCAATCCACAGTTGGTTGAATCCATGGATGCTGACCTCACAGATATGGAGGGCCAACTGTACAGGAATATGTTTGTGTGTGTATGTGTGTGTGTGTGTGTGTGTGTGTGTATAATTTATCTGAAATTCAAATTCAGCTAGTTGCCTTGAATTTTCATCTGCTAAATCTAGCAACCATTCCGTCATTAAAAAAACTATGCTATCTCTTTTTCTACTCCCTCAGACACTAACATATTGCAGTTTCTGGATTAGTTCAAAATTTTAGATAATAATCTGTATTAAATGCTAGATTCTTGGTAGTTAACTATCTAGTTCATTTTCTATGTTGTTCAGAAGTAGTGCTTTAAATCTTCCAGTGCAGGAAACTCATAAGTCAGGTAATTTGCATTCCTGAGTAAATCAGTGAGAAGAACGTGATATTGGCTATGATGTTAAAGCTTCACCCCTCCCTTACCTTTTTCTAACATTCTGGACAGTCCAAAGCACTTTCTAATATAATATTATGTGTTTATGGTCATGGTTTCTGTAGAATTAGAAAAGCTTTTGCAGACTTATTAAGAAGACACATATTGCAAGGGTCCCCAAACCCCAGGCGGCAGACCAGTAGTGGTTCATGGACTGTTAAGAACCAGGCTGGCACAGCAAGAGGTGAGTGGCATTGCAGCCTGAGCTCCACTTCCTGTCAAATCAAAGGTGGAGTTAAGATTCTCCTAGGAGCGCAAACCCTAATGTGCACTGCTTGGGCAAGGGATCTAGATTGTGTGTTCATTATAATAATTTAATACCTGCCTGATTAACAGTTTTATCCTGAAACTATCCACCCTCTCACTACATCCATCAAAAAATTTTCTTCCACAAAATCAATCCTTCGTTCCAGAAATGTTGGGGACTGCTGACATATTATATATCTGCCATGAACCACACCCAGTTCTAGGAAAGCAATGGGTTAAAGGAATGCTTGGGACAGACATGGTCTCATGCTCAAGGAACTTAAAGTTAAATGAAAAGCGTAATTGTGAATACTTTAATAGCATGTGCCACTTTTTGATTTGTTGTGATTTTTGTCAATCCTATGAAAGTAAAAGAATTCAGGGTGCTCTAGAGATCTGACATAGTGGCATCAGGAAGGCTCTGTCTGGGTGCTAATTTATTTTTTATAGATGAAGAAGTCTGAACTAGATCAGCTGCTCCCACCTGCCTGATGATCAAAATTACCTAGGAGCTTTTCAGAATGCAAGTTAGGAAAAAAGGAGACAGGAAGAAGAGAAAGATTTCTGTTTAGAGACAGTGGTAGGTACAAAAACCCTGACGAGTGAAAGGACATGCATGACCTGACTACTTCTGTACATCCTGAGTGTTTGAACACTTATTGGTGTTCATTCCTTTCAGCTGTAAGAGTGATCATGCTGGCCATCACATCACAGGTTGAAATAAACGACTTCTAAGATGATTGATACCATGTTTTATGGAATGTCTATCTTCTGAACAAAAACAACTAATTTACATTTCATTCAGCTGTTAGGAATCTAATTTAGACATAAGTCAAAATAAACATACTTTTCTGAAACTTTCATAAAAACATATGCCTGCTTTGATATTTTCATCTCTCTACCAAGTTTTCCAAAATAGTAACATATGGTGGGATGATCACAAAAATTTCCGGAACAGAAGATTCCCTTTAAGAATATTTGACATGATCCTTGATGTAACAGACAAGACAGTTCTTGAATGAAGTGTCAAAGATTTTGATTGCATGGACAAGTATGTTCAGTAACAGTCATTATTATTCCTGCAATGATTTCTTGAATGCTGATAAGGCACTACTTAAAAAATTAATATTTAATATGAATGGCATTAAAATACATTTCTCAAAGTAGATTGCTAATAACTAATTTTAAAAGAAAAATTTATATTATTATCATGTTGCTTTTTCTAAGTAAAGGTAACTATGAAAATAAATACAATGTATGACACACAAACTCACACACACTTGTCTCTCTGCCAATGCCTCCTCATTCTCTTTCATACAAAAAGATACTAGTAAATAAGATAATACCACAGTAACTTCAGATGGACTTTACCTGACTTTATCTTTGACACCATCAGAAAAAAAAAATTAAAAAGGAAAGTTCTTTTCTTGCTCTTCCTATTAATGTTACTTGATTTTCAATTTCTGTCTTATCAACATCATCTTATAAACTACCATGGGAGGAATCCTAGTCTTCTGGATATATTAAACATATAGATCTGTTATCTATTTTTTATCTGTAGAGTTTGGTGACCAAAAATTCCAAAAACAAGGAGCTGAAAATAAAAGAGATATATTATTGTGCAGAGACCACTAGAATGGGAATTAGATTTAGGTCTCATTCATTGAGTCTCAATCCTCACTGATAATTGGAATCACCTTGGCCTTGGACTGCTTTTTGTTTTGTTTTGTTTTCGTTTCCCATGTGGTTCAGGATCAAGAATCACTAATCTATATTCAGCTCTGACTCTCAGAGTAACTCCCTGAATGAACCACCCTGGCCCTTTTAATCCCAAGACTCTCATTTATGGTTGAAGGACATTGGTGTCTATTAGGCATGTCTCAGATATGCTGACTATTAGAACCATTTGGAAAGTATTTTAAAATGCAAAATCTCAAGGACTGTGGATTAGAGAATACATATGATCTCTGCCCAGGTATACAGTCATCAAACTTTGAGTTTAATGTGTAATAATCATGGATTCCTTAGCATCAGGGTCTAATCAACTGAGCAAACCTATCAAGAAAATTATTGAAATTCAGACAACTAATAATTGGGGGAAAAATGTCCTGTGTTGAGTAATGTAATCACTCCATAATAGAATATACCTGTGGCAGATAAAAATTATCTCTACTTGATGTGTCATGAAATCCTAAATCATTTTGTGAAACTATCCCGTTCTAATATGTCAAATAATATTATTTGTATGTGATATATGTCACATGATGTTGTATATTGTCAATAATTTAAAAACCAATTTGGAAAGTCTACTATTTTTAGCTCTATTTTCTTTTTCAAATTGTGACCTAGGGACAGACTACAAGACAAACGGGCACTGAATATTTCTAGGACAAAACCCAAGTCATGAACTTAATAAACATGAATGTTCTCACCACAAAAGTTTATTTAATCAAGTAGCATGAAAGCATCAGAAACACATAGTGCTTAGCAAACATGTACTAATTAATCTCAGAATAAATTTATAATATAGTTTACAATAAGCATGCTTCACAATTTAAATTATAATTATATAATGATGAAATAGAAATGGATCCAAGAAACATGAAAGAACATAACTAAACATGGGCTGTAGTCTAATAGAATAGAAATAAGATGGCAATTATGGCATAGTGGAGAGAGTCTTGGACAAAGAGACTGAAGTTTGGCTCTAATCCTAGAGATAAATAACTTAATTGATGTATTTGGTAGATAACCCAATTCAAGGTGGTGTGTCAGGCATGGAGGGAAATTATACTAGGAAATAACAGGCTGATTCTGTGCTCACATTCACAAGCTGGCTGAAGAAACATTACACTCTACTTCATGTGTGTATGTGTGCGCATTTTCTATGTGTGAAAGTAGAAATATATACAAGATATTATGATGATGGACCAAAAAACTGTCAAAGCTATTAGAGAAGAGTGAGTTCAGGAAGGCTTTATGGAAGAGATGACTTTTTAACTCCTTCAAAGATATCCAGGTGTCTAAATAGGCACATGTGTACTATGGGGTGATCAAAAACAAGCAACTTTTAACCATTTTATAGCTGGGAAAACTAAGAAATGGTTTACCTTCTGATGATTATAAAATTAATTGCTTATTAAGCAAATATTTGTTGACATAAAATATTTAGCTTACAAAAGTCAATTTTACCACTAGAGTTTTAGCCATTGAAGGGCATGGACCTTTTAGGTAGCATGAATTGATGAGGTTGGTGCAAAGGTAATTATGGCAAAGATTACAATTACTTTTGCACCAACCTAATGAAAAACTAGATGTCAAATAAATCTGTGTTTCAAGCCCTAGACTGGTCACTAGAAATTCACCTCAGCTTCACAAATATCCACAGTTTCTAGCCTCAGAAACTTTACAGTTTGGTGACTGTTGTAGGTTGTGGAATATTTAGAACTCACATGTGAGGTAAAATGACAATTGAGTTTCAACACCATAAAACTGTGAGGGATTGTTATTGTTGGATCAACTGAAGTGCCCAATATGGCTCTTCCTATGATCTCACATAAGATGAATAGAGGAACACTTGGATGTCAGCCCTGTCCACATGGCAAGGTCAGCTCCTGGGACATTAACATGAGCTGGTGATAAATGACTGTGTCTGGGCCTGAAGGGAATTGGCTGGGAGTTGAGCGTATGGGAGGCAGGACTCATATAGGCCTGTTTGTTTTCTTTTCTTCTTTTATTAATGAACTGATAGATCTGAATAAACTGTGTAGTAATCAGACTCGCAGATAGTACAACATGGGGATCTATCTGAAAGCATCTGAACCAATACGGTTGGAAGCTGGAAACTCACTGAACATGAGATAATTAAAGAACAATGGTGTTAAGACTGACCTGAGGGTGTTAAAATGTGACAGTCTATTAAGTTGGAGAGAGAAATGCCAAAGGGTAAAAAAATGCCCAGAAGCAACTTGAGTTGAAAGGGAAAGGACTGGATCCTTTAGTCTGTGTGAGCTTGGAATTCTGAGTTAAATTCTGTTTCAGAAAAGATAGCTTCGTGTGTTATTCTTCCATACTGAAATATCTGCATTAACTGGACAAGGAAAGTAACTTACATTCTTTGGAAGAAAAAATACACCACAAATACAGTGATTAGGCTTAAGAGTCCCTGATGATACAAAGTTGGGGATCACTGATTTCATCTTTCAAGAGAAGTGCTATATAGTTTTATTAACAAAAAAAAGGTATACTTGGCAGCGAACTCCAATTAGCATAAGTTATCACTGTTTTGCACAGAGATGATATTATTCTAGCCCAGAGCAAACATGTTTAATGTGCTTGCAAATTTGTGCTACCAAATTGAAGTGAATATTTAGTTTCTGGTGGAATGGTGAAATAGTTTAATTACCAGAATCCCCTCAAAGCAGCTGCAAACACCCCACAATCATTTAGAAAAGTGGTTAAGAGTTGTCTAGATTCAGATAGCCCAAGTTTTAAATCCAGTCAGTGCCACTAACCAGTTTACTTACCTTGAGTAGACAATTTTGAAATTAATATCTCATCTATAAAATGGTAATTATTTCAATTATCTCCTAAGTTTTTTGCAGCTATTCTAAGGACGTTCAGAGTATGTGACCTCAAAATGCATTACTGTGACGTAAGGATTTTTTTTTTTCTTTTTTAAGACAGAGTCTCGCTGTGTCACCAGGCGCCAGGCGCCCGGCTGGAGTGCAGTAGCGCGATCTCAGCTCACTGCAACCTCCGCTTCCCGGGTTCAAGCAATTCTCCTGCTTCAGCCTCCCGAGTAGCTGGGACCACAGGCGCGCGCCACCACGCCCAGCTAATTTTTGTATGGAATCAATTAAGACAAAGCAGACATGGGTTGGGCTCTCTGCTCTCCATTTATCTTCCTGAAAACAGGACATTTCTTCCCTTTGTGAAGGTGCCCCCCTATTTCCCATACCAGGAAGGGAATAATGACCTTATCACAAGTGACGGGATGGCACCAAAAGAGTCTCCAAAAGCAAATGTAACTAAGTAGTTCTTGTCTACCGTTAGTTCACTCAAACATTTGCCATCCCACAATTTACTGCTCCTAGAAGCTCAGCCTTTTTCCTTTTGATAGTGGCAGGAGACAGACAAATTCCTAGGCAGACAGAAATGAGTCCTCAGTGAAACTCAACCTTCAAACCAAAGACAGCCTGACGCCCGAAAACCAGCTGCCAGATCTGGGTGGAGTTCACTACCAGAGTGAAAACTTTCTCCATGCCTTTCAGCCAATCCAATGGTGTTTTTTCAAGTCCCACTCGTGGACCAATCAGCATGCACTCTCCCATTCTGAGCCCATAACCACCCCCCCACCCCTGCCACTCACGACTCAGCCTCACAGATGGCTACCTGCTTTCAGACCCCCTCTCAGACTCTCAGAGGGGCTACCCACCCACTTTGGGTACCCTCTCATTGTTGAGAGCTTTTCTGTGGCTCAATAAAATTCTTCTCTGCTTTGCTCACTCTCCTGATTTTTCTTGGTCATGGGACGAGAACCCAGAACCTGCCAAACAGCTGCTGCAAGAAGAGCTGTAATGTGCTCCTGCTCGCTGAGCTACAGGAGTGAAAAAACTGTTGGGCGCCACACACCCTCATTTGCTGAGCTGCCAGAGCAGGACCAAAGGAGCTGTGCCACACCCCCATTCGTGGAAGCTGCAGGTGGCAGGAACAAACGACAGCTGTAACACTTTCTGGGGCCTCAGACCCTGGGACTCCTCAAGCAAAAGCTATAACACCCCTTGGGGCTCCACGGTTGCTGGCATCTCCAAGTTTTCAGGTACCACGATATTCTCCTTGTCCAGATGCTGACACCCAAGGCAGAAGTCGGTCATGGCAGGCAGCAGGACTAGCTGCAGGCTGAGCACAGAGCCACAGCGGAGGTGGAATGCAGGCCGCTGCAATAGCAGAGCACAGCCTGTCAAGCCCAGTGGGAGAAGCAAGCCCTGTGGGCAGGAGGGAAGCCCAGACAGGGGCATTGCCAGCTGTGGAGATTTCCAGCTGGCAAAGTGGCAAGAGAATCCTGTGTCAGTTTTTCCTGTGACTTCCCTACAAAATTATTGCTCTTTGGTTAAGATATCTATGGGCCCAAATTTGAGCCACCCCTGTGAGTTACACTCGTCACTGAGTGCTTCCATGTGTGTACCATGCTGGCATGCATGAACTTCTGCTTGTTTTTCTCTTGTTAATCTGTCTTTTGTCAATCTCGTTTACAGGGTTTCAGCCAACAAACTTAAGATGGGTAGGGAAAAAGTTTTTTTCCTTCTCTACAGACTATAGACATTTGCTTTAGTCTTAGAAAGCATGGAGAATGCTTCAACTTGCACTGGAAATTTTTATGACAGTATACATAAAATTGTCATGTACTGAAATTTTTATGACAGTATACACATTATTAAAACAAAGACAAATAAAAGAAATAGAAGGCATGGTTTTCTTTCATTAGAAAATAAAAGGAGTGTAAAATTAGCGGAATGTATGTCAATTGATTGTAAGTTTGAAATGTAAAACAATGAAGACCTTGTCTTCTAATGCACTGTTAAGGGCTGGGTGTGACTGAAGTAATATGAGGCTAATCAGCTAACAGCAGTTCAGGCTGTTTTCCTTCACTAATACTTTCCAAACATTTATGATTATACCATATCAAACTAGGTAGGAGAAATCCAGGTCTGGGAAAGAGGGTAGTATTCAAGAAATTGAGACCATCACAAGGACATGTTTTATACGTATGTATTTCTCAACTCATGGGCCTTATGAAATATTTAACACTTAAAAAAAAAAGTAGAGAAAAGTAGACCTCTTCAGAAAAAAAAAGTCAGTTGTTACAGATTTCAGTTTTCTTTGGAAAAATTAACAAGAGTCTAGCATAATTCACTGTTTTCAAGGACCTCTATGCTGAAATAGGAGTATCCCTCTTTTCAAAGACCTACATGGGCAGGATTAATGAGGAATCTTATTTACAGGATGTGGAATAAACCAGTATCAATTTGATGTCATTGGGACTGAAGAGGCATTGTTGTCTGGTGTAAATACCTAAGGTCTGTCATCTCACACAAAGACAATCAAGGATGCAGACCTAAGAAGTGGGTTTAGGAGTGGAGGTTTAATAGGCAAAAGAGAAAGGAGAACAGCACTCTCACCTGTGAGAGAGAGGGGCTCCCTAGTGAGACTTCTGGTCCATAGCAGAACACACAGGGTTTTATAGACAGGCTTTAGGAGGCAACAACTGATTTACATAGGGCCCAAAGATTGGTTGGACCAGGTGTGACGTTTACAAAGCACTCCAGAAAGTTGGCCACCTCACTGTAATCTTTAATGTGCAAATGGGGTCTCTACTTGGCCTGTGCCATGTTTCCTGATCCTTACTGTGTACATGGTTGACAAGGAAAGGGGAAGATGTGTTGGACATGTCTAGCCCCCAGGTAGCCTTTTTCTACTGGCACGACTGCTGGCATTCACCTGTGCAATCTTCCAGCTTGGTATCTATGTCTGCAGCTTGATTTTACAGGATGCTTTTTGTTAGAAAAGAAATGATTTGGGGGCTGCTTTTCATTAAAAGGAAAACCTCACTAGCTGCCTAAATAATTTCTTCATGTCAGCACCATGAAATGTGCTTCTACTGGCAGGAATTTATGTTGAGATCCAGAGATCCTCAGTACAGAGATGTCCCATATATCAACCCCAAACTTAATTTCAGACTTTTAACCAAACTCCAAATGTACTGGATCTGTATCTGGATCTTTTTTTCTTTTTTTTTTCCAACTATTGCGCCAAAATCTCTATATTCTGATACACTAGCTTACAGAAATTCTTGATACGTGTCAAGGTAATCTTTCCTTTTATTCTTTTAAAGTGTCTTGGCTATTGTCAATGAAAAAGGTCATACTGTAAAATGTATAAATAGATTTATTCTTAGCCAAATATGAATCACTGTCATCTGTGACATAGGTCCAGGAAATCTTGGGAACATGTGCCCAAGGTAGTCAGGCTACAGATTGGTTTTATATACTTTAGAGAGACATAAGATATCAATCAATATCTGTAAGATGTACATTGGTTTCAGTCCAAAAAGGTGGGACAATTCAGAGTGGGGTTGCCAGGGGCTTCCGGATTATGTGTGAATTCAAAGTATTTCTGGTTAATTGGTTAAAAGAGTTTATCTAAAGACTTGGAATCAATAGAAGGGAGTGTCTGGGTTAACATAAGGAGTTGTGAAACCGAGGCTCTCATTATGCAGGTAAAGCCTCCAGGTAGCAGGCTTCAGAGAGACCAGACTGTAAATGTTTCTTATCAGATTTAGAGAGTCTGTTCTATCAGTCTTGAGGTCTCTTTTTCAAAATAAATGCTGGTCAGCTGTGCCTGAATTCCAAAAGGAGTAGGGTTTAATGAGGCATGTCTGAGCATCCATTCCTATAATGTCCTGAACTAGTTTATTCAGGTTTATTTTAGAATGTCTTTGGCCAAAGAAGAAGGGTCCATTCAGTTGGTTGGGGGCACTTAGAATTTATTTTTAGTTTATGTTGTTGTTTGTCATCTGAAATGGTCTGTGAATTTCTATATAAAGACTTGTTTTAAAGTACTAATTGGCATTACAATCAAATATCTAGGAATAGTTTGGGGAGTATCATTGCATTTATGACACAAAGTCTTCTCATCCATAAACACAGTATTTTTTTTTCATTTATTTTTCTGTCCTTTATGACTTTTATTAATAGGGTTATAACATTGTACTTAATATCTCACTATCTCTTATAGTTGGATTCCTTAAATTGATATTTCTTTTGTTGACACTTCAAATAATATCTTTCGAAATTATATTTTTGTTACTAAATAAGGGATTCAAGTGATTGTTTTATGTTGATATATTCAGCAATCTTTCTGAACTAGCTCAACAATACAGCAATGTTTCTGAACTAGGTCAGTAATTTAGGATCAGATTGCTACAACTACCTCTATACTACTGTAGAGGTCAATAATTTAGGACCAGATTGCTACAAATACCTCTTTATAGTAGTAAAAATATAGTAAATTATTTCTTTTTAAAAGTCTCATCAAATGATAAACAATTTTTAGGATAGAGAGAACCAAATGGGCTATTAAAAAGCTGTGTGTGTGTGTGTGTGTGTGTGTGTGTAATGTGTACTTAAGTTTTATTTCTTCTTTCCAGATCTTAAATTATGTTCCTTTGTTTTATTTTAAATTGATGCCTATAACTTCCAGTACAGCATTGTATAGAAACAGTGAAGTTGTATCCTTTGTTACAAATATTAAAGAAAATATTTCTAATAATTTGACAAGAATTTATTCTATAGATTTAACAGATTAAAAATATGCTTTTCTATTCCTAAAATCATAACTACATATTGAAATTAATCAAATATTCTTTTTAAAGCTATTGATAACATTTTCCCATTAATAGGTCAGTATGGTGAATCACTAGTATTCTAACTGAATTAAATAATGTCTATTTTTTGGAATGAACATTACTTAATTGTAATATATTGGAATTTTTAAATCAATAATCAATAGATTTGGTTTTATCCTTCAAAGGAAATTTTGTGTCTATATTTCTAAGTGAAGTAATTATATAATTTTTCTTGCTTTGACTGTCTTCCACTTAGTTTGGGTATTAAGATAACGTTGATTTATATTACCTTGTCATTATAAATGTTAAATGTTGTTATCATAAAATTGATACATATTAGGCACTCAATCAATTACTCTTATGATTTTCTTTTGTCTAGATTTTCTTTTTTAAAAAATGAGGCTAGCAAAACCTACTGCTCAAGCCGTTTGTTAGGATTAAATAAAATAGCATCTGTAAAGTGCCTAAGGCAGTGTTTGGCACATTAGAAGACTCATTTAATGCTAGCTCACTTGCCCTTTCCCCCTGGCTGTGTGTTTTTGAAACAGGGCAGAAAAGCCATGGAATGCTTTTTCTGCGAAGCCAGCTTAAAATAGTCATCAACACTGAAGTCAGTGAATGTGTTTGGTTTCCATTCAAAATGTTACTTTCAGAAATACACACAGGGTTCATTTGCATAATCACTCTCCAGGCTAGAACCTGTCCCTGAGGGGTTATCATTATTTAAATCTAAGTCAGGTTATTATCGTTCCTCAAGCTGAGTTGCTTGGCTTTTCTTCCTTCCCTTTCCCTTCACTGCTGCAGCTGCATTGCTCTGAATGGGAGCTTGACTGGTGGCTCCACTACAGAGAGATTTAGGGCAAAAGGCAGTGTGTCTAAGTGGAAAAAGCCACAGGCTCTGTAGTAACAGATGGGGTTCAAATCCCAGCTCTGCTTCTCACTGACTGCGGTGCCTTGGCAGCATGACTTCACTACTTCTCTAAGCCACAGCTCCCTGTGATCTGAATGGGAGTTCAGTAGTTGAGAAAGTGTAATTAGTGTTTTACAGATTACATACACCATTTGAACTAAAGTATAGCCTTTAATGATATTAGTCCTCTTACTTCTCTGCCTCCCTCTGTACATATGGATGAGTTGACACATCTCAGAAAAGAAAGACATATCAAAGGAAAGAGAATTGGCAGTGGGGAAAAGATAATCAGAGAGGTTCACTTAAAGAGCAAAATCTTACCTGTGAGAATCATTTTGCAGGGAAAAGAATACACATGACAGTCCAAAGTTAAGGGACACAGCAGAGGAGAACATGAAATTTCTTATTAGGTATTGCATCAAGGAAGGCATAATAAGTGTCTATGGAGATAGAGAGAAAACCACTTGGTTATGGGGAGAAATGGAATGGTGATGCAGATTAGAAAAAAGAATGATACAACATAAAATATTTTGTGCATCTATTAAGTGAGGGCTGTGTGATGGAAATAATGAAACTCAGAGGAAAGATACCACCTATGAGTTGTGTTCTGTGCTGTGTTCTTCCAACCAGAGAGGTGGATGATTTAATGCTCACTACCACACCTTAGAGTAGGTAGGTTATCAGTGTTTATGTTATGGGTTAGCAAACTGAGTTTCAGACACTTTAAATAAGGAATGTGTCTGAAACCACTCAGCTGAATGGTGCCTGAGTTGAATTGTAATTCAAGTCCAGCTAAATTGCAAGCATTCCACACCCTTTCCTCTTGGAAATCTAACCACACTGGGTCTTCTACTTTCTAAGATTATAATGATATGTCAGCATAGTTTATAAAATGTGTTTGTGCACCAGAAAAGATTTTCTAAAGGATATTTACAGCACAGAGGCAGTCAGGAAAGGTGCTAATTTGATTGCAGTTTAAACTCAGTGGAGATTATGGCCACTAAGGAGACTTCTTACAAAAATAATGGAAATCTGGTTTGTTGTAAACAATGACATGTTTTCATCGTCACACATATTGCTTCTCTTGACAGTCCACAGAAGATTCTGGAGGACCATTTTACTACCAATTAATATGGTACTGGGCACCAGGAATAAAATGTATTTTACATATATTGTGTGGAGAGTACACCTTTAGAGTATAGAAAAAATATATATGTATATTTAATATCTATTATATACAAATTAAATATATATTTAATATATGACATACACTAAATATATATTAAATTTAATAATGAATCTTATTAAATTAGAAAGTAAATATATATATATTTATATATTATATTTATACTTCCTGAACTCCAAAGATGTGCTATCCAGCAAAGCCAGTAGCCATGTGAGCTATTTAAAGATACATTAATTAAGTAAAATTAAACATTCACTTTCTCAGTCTCCTTAGTCACATTTAAAAGTGTACATTGGCCACAAAAGTTAGTGTTTACTAAACTGAGCAAAGCAGCTACAGAACGTCTGTCTCTTCATAGAACAGTCTGTTGGACAGCCTGTATTATAGGTTCCTAGTTCAGATTTGGCTTCAGGTTAAGATAATAAACTTACTGCCACCAATGTCCCTAATGCTTCCAGCTGCTTATCAGCAGATACTAGATTGTTTAACCCTTCTAGTAATCATGTAAGAAAATAATGATGGATGAGGAGACCAAGGCTCAAAGTAGTAAAACAATTTATCCCAGGTCACTGCGCTAAGAAATAATGGCCTGGATTCAAACGCAAGCACGTCTGACTTCAGAGTTCAGGCTCTCAACATCAAGGTATCCTCCTCACATCTAAAATACAGTGTGGCACGTGGGATCATAGTACTGCGTGCAAGTCATGTAGAAGTAATACAGAAAGCTAGGATTGCTCAGAGAATTCTTCACCAAATAAGGGATAACCAGAAGTTCTGAACTGTAAATGAGAATAGTTGGGGTGAACAAAATGAGGAAGAGAAGTGTAAACAGAGAAAGAAAACAGTAAGATATTCTCAGTTACCTTTTCAAGCCAGTGCTATTTTACACATTTCTATTTTTTTTTTTTTTAATTGAGACTCTCTAAGATGTATGTCTTGGCCATCTACTGTGTGCTTGGTATTGTATTATACTTTGCGAATATAAATCTAAGTAAGAGGTTGATCAACTCTCTGAAAGTTCAGAGTTTCTGGAGAACACAACTTGGAAAGGAAACAATTTGAAATAGCACTAGAGTAGGTTCTATTTTATATTAAAATCCATTCATTCAATGCTATGGCCATAGAATCTAAGAGAATCAATATTAAGAGAACTTGGAACATCAACAAATCTTACGTTCCATCCAGAGGAAGGATAGTTTTTTCTTAGTTCCTAATTGTACATTGCCTTAATTGACCTAGTAAAGTCAAATATACCTGTTCAAAGACCTGCCTTGAAAAAAATAAATTTTACTTTAAATGCTATCTCTTCCATTCACTTTGTGAGCAACTTTTGGGAAGCTGAAAGAACCTTTTCAAATACTTTTCTGAAGTTAGAAATGTGAATATTAATATTTTTATATAAGTGCTCTTGTGAATTTTTTATAAACTCATTTGCATTATATGTTTAGCATAATGTCATGCCCATAGTATAAATTGAATAAGTTAGATCTCTTTCACTTTCATGGGAAAGAAATGTATTTAAACAGTTCTAGATATCAAAATTGTCTTTGTAAGTGACAAATAGGCATATTTTGTCTTTATGGGATATTTCTTTCTTTTTTCTTCTTTCCTTAGCATAATATCTTGTTCTTCAAAATCTCATAGTGTTTCTAAATTATTATTGTCATTTTATCATTTACCTGCGAATTTTAACATTTTAAACCAATACACAATAGAATGGAACTTCCATATAATAATGCATAATAATTACCTAAATAATTTTTTGCACAATTCCTCTGTGCCTTCTTGGTTGTAGAGTTATCAAGTTATCCATTCATATTTTACTAGAAAAATAGTAAGTGTAGCAAAATTTTATTTCTCATGCATTTTATAATTTATGTGAAAAAAATAAAAGCACTTTTAAAAAAGTAAACTGTCCAGGCCAGTTTCATCACAAAAGATTCTATTCCCAAAACCCTGTCAGTTTTCTACAGGTTCTGCATGACTCTACATTGAACATTCAAATAAGGTTACACAATGACATTGCCGTAGAGGAAACTGCTTAGTTATCTCAATCCTCTCAAGATCTTTCTCTCATCCTTCCTGGTGACCTTAAGGCTGTCCTGATATTTCAAAAACAGAATTATTTCACTGAATCTCTGAGAGTGGAAAAGCTATGTGTTTGCTCAAAGGAAACTGTTCATATTCAAAAATTAGTGGGTAAAATCAAATGTAATTTCTTTCTCAAACCTTAATGTGGTTTCTCTGAAAAGCTACACCCTAACTATATTCCATACTTGGGTTTCACAGCATTAAGTTTTTATGAGCTTAATTTTCATGAGTTTCCTAAACTTAAGCAGCAATTTCAGTAATAGTATATGTGCTTCATAAACAACAAATGCATATGCATAATGTTGATTAATCAGAAAAGCTAAAATGTTAAATTTTCTGTGATCCTTTTTAAAAGGAATTTTCCTTAGGACAGTAAAATTTTAAGAATTTTATTGTGCCTGATGGTTGCTTTTTTTTCTTGTGCTATTCGATGATATTACATTTAGCTTTAAAGGACTTAACCAATTCCAAATCTAATTATGTAACTAGAATATATTCCATGAAATTTACTAACATTATAATACATTTAAAAATATAGCTTATATTAGAAAAACAATGCTAAGTTACAGTTGACTTTATTAATGCTCATCAATGAAAACAGTCTGCATAAGTAACTTCCATCTTATTCATAAATAGTTTGTATTTTAATATTGCCAGCTCGTTTATTCAGTTACTGATGACTGGGGTAACAAAAAGAGCACGGCCCATTTGTGTTGCATCTATCGTTTTCCTAGAAAGTTTCAAATCCTTCTTTACAACAGACATTCCGAATAGCATTGTGAAATAACCCACATGGATTCTGGCTGCAGGTTTTTGCCAGGAAACGTGAGACTGCATAACATAGAATTCTCAGCAACTGAGCAGCTAAACTTTGCTTTCCTTTCCTTGGTCCCGTTCTTTCTTCCATTTGGGCTACTAAAGCCATTTCCCACGCAGTAGTTATACCTTGCACTATGGTGAACAACTGTTCACACATAATTTACGTGCACAGATAATTTCTATGATGGA
This sequence comes from Cheracebus regulus, assembly GCA_963574635.1. Taxonomy (NCBI): domain Eukaryota; kingdom Metazoa; phylum Chordata; class Mammalia; order Primates; family Pitheciidae; genus Cheracebus; species Cheracebus regulus. The sequence continues at coordinate 28,763 of CAUYQU010027016.1, read as the reverse complement.
TTCCTTTGAAAAAGAAGCACATTTTAAACAGAAGAGAGTAGCAGAGAGAGAAAATGCTCATGGGGAATCAAAGATCCCTTTTATAAGAGCCTTAAATGCCTTTGCAAGGTACTTTTCTCATCAAGTCCTCACAGAGGAATGGCACTGCCATCTGCCCAAGTGGCTCAACTGAGCCTATGTCTGCTTTGAATAAACTCTAGTACATCTCCCCCAGAAAAGACAAAGTAGAGTGTGATTACGGATTAAATAATTATAACTACTGCCCTCAGATGTCCCTTGACAAATCTGAGGTATTTAATTGATGTGGATTCTCATTTAGTCCTTTGCCTCTATGTGCAGAATTACTTTATCTTACATCTTATTAAAAGAAGTAGTATCTGTAGTTCAATTAAAAGTAAATAATTCATTCGCATTGAAAAAATACAAAAATCAACTTTATTAGGGAGAAATATATGAGACTAAAGAAATCAATTAACCTGGCCTGGATTATCTAGTTTTCTGTCTATATCTAGCCTTATCTAGCCATATTAAATGGTGTTCCTAACAACAATGGATAGAATTTTTTACATCAACTAAAGCAAGTTTTTTTTTCAAGTGAAAAATAGATATTAGGTGATTTCTCCAATGTCAAACTCTAACTGGCCACAGACTGTTCTGGAAATGTGAATTCTAGTCTCAAATGAAGGAGGAAAGGAGGACAGGAGTGAAGAAGTAGTGAAGAAATTAAGGGACTTAATTTGAGGACACTATTTGAGGCTTATAGCAATTAAACAGATAATATGTGAACATGTCGGCAAGTGTAAGATTATTAGAATATTCTGGAAATACATTTTAAAATTTTAAGTCAGTTTGGATTTATGGTGACATTGTGAAAACAATGGAGAGAGCTCGATATACTCCACAGCCAGTTTACCCTATGAATAACACCTTAAAATAGTATGGTACATTTAGTTGCCATATCATAGTAAGCTTGTTTGAGTGCTATGGTTTTTAAACTTTCCTTGTTTTTCATGACCTCGGCAGTTTTGAGTAATACTGCTTAGGTATTTTGTAGAATCCTCCTGCACTGAGAATTTCCTGATACTTTCCTCATGATTAGACTGGAATAATAGATTTGGGGAGGAAGACCACAGAAATTATATGTTCACCACATCTCATTGAAGGTACATGCAGTCAATATGACTAATCACTGTTGATTTTGACCTTGATCGTCTGATTGAGATAACATTTGTCAGGTTTTCTGAATGTAACGGTAACTCTATTCCCAACCTTTGATGTTGTATTCTTTGAAAGAAAGTAATGATGAGCAGCGCACAATGAAAGATCAGAGTCATGCTTCACCTTCTTGTTGGAGGTACCGACATGAATTACATGGAATTCTTTTGCAGAAGAGATTATCTATTTCTTCTTGAGTCAGTTTCGGTAGTTTTTGTCTTCATAGAGATTTGTCAAATTTATGTTAGTTATCTTATTTAATAGCATATTCCTTTATAATCCCTTTCATTTGTGTAAGAACAATTTTAACATCACCTAATTTCTCATCCTAGCAATTTGAATTTTGTTTCTCATTTTTTTTCTGTCAAATTAGCAAAAGGCTTGTCAACCTTTACAAAGAATAATCTTTTGAATTCACTCTTTTTCCCTATTGTTTTTCTGTTCTATATTACATTAATTTCTGATTTAATTTTTAAGAAATTTCCTTCCTTATGCTTGCTTAAGGCTTAAACTTCTCTTATTTTTCTAGTTTCTTAAAGTTGAAGCGTAGATTATTGGTTTTGGTTCTTTCTCTCTTTTTTCCTACTACTGTATATGCATTTATGCTATACACTTTCCTCTAAACACTTTTCATTGCCTTGCACAAATTTTGTTAAGTTGTATTTTAATTTTCACTAAATTCAAAATGTGCCTTAAAGTCACTTGAGACACCTTCTTCACCCATGTGTTACATATAATATGTTGTTTAGTCTTCAAATACTCATAGATTGTCCAGCTATATTTCTGTGATTTTTTTACTTCGCAATGTTAGGTGCATACACATTTAGGATTATTTCATCTTCTCTGAGAACTGATCCCTTTATCATTATGTATGCACTTATTTATTCCCTATAATCTTCTTTGTTCCAAAGCCTGCTTTGTCTGAAATTAAAACAGCCATTTGAGCTTTCGTTTGATTCATGTTAGCATGGTATTTTTTTCTCCATTCTTTTGCTTCCAACCTATCTAAATCTTTATATAAAGTTGGATTTCACTTTTTCTCTTGTACAGTTGGGTCTTTATTTATTTATTTATAAATTTTTATCCAGTCTGATAATCTCTGTTTTGTCAAACATGCATTTAGAACATTTACATTTAAAGTGATGATTGATATTGCTGTAACTGTATGTGCTGGAATCCTAAATTTCTTTTGATAGCTTTGTTTTTGTCTCTATTCTTAAATTTTGGCTTTCCGCATTGTTCATCTTCAGGGAGAGTCTGTGTCTTAAAACTCCTTCAGCTGTAATGCACTGAAACCTCATTGGTGTAGTGGTAAGGCACGGAGTTGGTGGAACATTCTATGTGTCTTTTAGTGAGCTTGTACACCTGGGCTGTAATCTTTACAAGTGTTTTGTAGCCTCTGCCCTTGGGTTAGACAGGACGTCTAGAGTCAACTGGAGTTGGATAAATGACTTTCTCCTAGATGGAATAAGATTGTGGTGAATTCTTTCCCATGGAGTTTCCATAGAGTGCAGGCTTGGGTCATGGAGAACAATTGGCCATATTTTATTTAGATTACTCTCCTCCATCCTTCCATGATGGGCTCTTTCTTAGTTCTTCAATGTCACAGGCTGTTGAGGTCCCTGATGGTAAGACTCACGAATATGTGGGGGCCTTCCTAAGACCTCAGCTCCTAGGAGCGTCTCACTTTCCTGATAGTCTTTACTCAGTTTCCAGCCATTCCTCAAAATTGACAGTTTAATGTTCTTACCAGTTATGGCTCTAGAATCTTCTGCTCCAGTTAACCAGATCTAATAACTGTCCCTGTCTCTCCAGGTGTTAGGGTAACAGTTTGCCATGTGATTTATATTATCCAACACACCTAAGAAAAGTAGTTAAAAAACAGTTTGTTCTATTTTTTTCTCTTAGTATAAGGTTGGGAGTACAAATTTCAAACCTCTTACATGTTGGAGTTAAAATTAGGAGCTGTCTCATGAGGAAAATTTTTAGAAATGAAATAACTAAGTGTCTTAGGTTGTTTTTGACCTGAAACAAAGCCTGAAAAAAAGGATTTCTGTTTATGTAGGGTATGCTGATGTTAATTCCAGAAATCATGTCAAGGGGTCAGGAACACGAGACAGAGAAAGAAATCACAAATAAGGTGTGTTAATAAACAGATTTTTGTTATAGGCAAGTGGTTCTTATCCTGTGAGACCCACAAACTCTTGCTGAGAACCTTGGAATCTTACATAAAACCTAGAAGCCAGAAGCTTGGTGGTTATGAACCAACTCTCATTTGTTATTGGTTGGAAAGAGCTCCCAGGCCATTAAATCCTTAGTACTTTAGGATGCTTCCAATGAAGGTCTTCAGGCAGCAAACAGCAGGTGATCACAATAAGATGCTGTTTGCCAAGGAAATAAGTACCACAGCATTTGTTATACCAGATTTCTCCCTGAACTGCATGTTAATGCCTGTGCTGTACAGTCAGTGCCTGGTAGAGGCAAAAATCAATGGATTGTTTAACTCCAATATTCTATCTACTCTCTCTACCAAATAATTTTATTCATAAGAAATTATGGTATTTCTGCATTTCCACAAAATTTCTTTTTCTTGGTATCTTTCTGAATTTACCAAGTGTTGCAAAAGATAAGAGAGTCTTGCTAGTCATATGACCTGACTTTGCAACAAGAAGCTAGAGGGCAGCTACAGAAGTCTCTAGCTTGCTAGCTATTGATGTTGAGCTCATCATTCAGAAAGGCACCCAGCTTTAGTGATGAAGCTCCCAGGGTAAAGGGATGTTCATTTCTATTGGCTACCTTGCTCTCTCTCCTGAAACTGCCCTTCGACTAAATGTACAGTTTAGAAATCACTTACATTTGTAAGCTTCACTGCCTTTCTATCTAAAGTTATAAAAAGGATTGAACTCATAGTTTCTCCAAGAACTTCCATTAAAAAATAACTTTCTATTTAAATTATCTCAATATGTGATCTTTTAAATTTCAGATAGTACTCTACGTGTGGAGGAAATGAGTGGAAATATTTAATATTGAAAATGCCCAGGAAGTCACTGAAGTCCAAAAATTCAGTCTTTCTTTTATTTTCATCAATTATACTTCCTTACATATATGCAAAATCTTTGATGATGTCCATTTTATTCACTCTATATCTCTTTTAATTCCAAAGCAAGGCATTTTTTTTTCTCTTAAAAAGCTATGCACTCAAAGATTCTTATAGAGGTAGTACAGAATAGCCCTATTTTATACTGAAGCAAATCTATGCATCGATTCCAAATCAGATTCTGTTCTGATTATGTCATTACTTGCTATGTGGCTTTGGACAGGTTTCTTAAACCCTCCAGTACATCAGTTTGTTTATTTTAATAATAGAGAAAATAATATACCTTAGGTAAATGGCTATACTAGACAACAATAAAGTTTGTTGTTAGTAGAAAATTCCAGAGGCCTGAATGTAGTTGCCATTACCACTTAATTTTATAATGTTACTCCTTCCAATCTTAAAAATAGTCACCAATATGACCAACAACTGTCTCATGAAACCTACAAAGACAATCTTTTCTGTTTTTTGTTGTTTCAAAAGTATTTGTTTCAATATACTAATTTTATTATTAAAATTAAAGTATATTAAATATTTGTATATTATCCCCAAATGCCCCCCAAACCCTACTATATATGGTTCCAGACTCCCAAATATAGTTAAATTATGTGTGGCTGGAAACATTGATAACATTTTTGGAAAAGACCTAAAGTAATATTTTCCCATCTTTTGTCAGTAGCAGCTCAAAATAGATTTCAATAAAACAAGTTAGGCCACACAATGCTCCAAAATATCCCCAGAATAAACCAGTCAAGAAATATACCCATTTATGCTGACTTCTTCAGTTTGAATTTCTGTTGAATTATTTCCAAAGTTGGGCTCATTGTTAATTTTGAATTTTGCAGAATGTTCATTAACTTTATAGCTGGCTGTAATTATGAGTTTGCTCTGCATAAATTTGGGCAAGAAAAGAAATCTAACTAATATTTGCCAAATTCATAAAATTTTCATGGAAGTAAATAAAAAAACTTATTTTTTGCTTGCTAAGTATTTTACTTCTTGGCCCCATGGTTCCTTCATATAAAAATCATTGATCCGATCATTAGCAGAACTTTCCCTTAGATTAGGAAAAATTATTGGGTTATTCAGATAACCATAAAATTGAAATAATCATTTCTCACTGAAATTGTCTATTTTCCTTAAAGAGATGTGTATGCACACTTTAATTAGAGAATCCAAAATCAATCTCATTCATAATTAAGTTTATGGCATATCACACCTTGGAAATTATCTCTTTTCCTATTCAGCAACCAACATTTCCTTATCATCATAGGTCAGTGGTTTTACACATAAATTATTTATTTAGCCCAAGAAATCAGATGAGACCACTTACCCCTCCCATTTAGTTTTTGCCTACCTAAACTCTGCAGATTAGCAGCGTTCAGAAAAACCAAACATAGTTAGCTCTTAGTTCCTCAGTAACAGTATCCACCAAGAACTCAACTCCAAATCAGGAAGGAAACTAGAAAAAAAAAAAAAAAAAAAAACAAGATGTTAAAGCATGTGCTACAGAGCCCTTGTCATAAAATAGGACCTGCAGTCAGGACCTATTGATGGGGACTTATTTTATCTGTTGATTTATGCTGTAAGAAGAACAAAAGAAATAGCCTTGTTGTCCGTGCCTCACCAACTAAGTTAAATGCCACTAGTTTGTGCTCTCTTAGCATCTTCTGCTGGCCTTTTAACAGTATTTATTACATCATGTTATAACTTTTGTTTTGTTTTGTTTTGTTTTGCTTGATGAGCTCCTTTGACATATGACCGATCTTTCTTCCTGGGCTTAATGTTTATGGAGGAAATCACCGAAATCTACCTACTTTAAAGTCAAAGACAGCATTTATCCGTGCATTTTCATATAGCAACTCTTAGGGTTCACATGGTGGTTCGGTGTTATTCACAAGCAGACAAAATTAATGTTACTTAAGTGTGTGGAAAAAGCTTTTGCTGCCAATGTGGCTTACCTGTATTTGCATATGAAATTAACGGGAAAGAGTTTGTTTTCACAGAATACTTCATTATTTTTCTGTATTAAATTGTTTTTATTTACCTATCTGTTTTGAAGAAAAAAAAGGAGCACGAAATCACGTTTTATTAACAGTTTACTGTATTAAACTATTAATACAACTAATGACAATAATATCCACATAACTATAATCATGTTAGATCTTATACTTTCTCCTATGTGTTCTATTATTTATAAAACACTTCCAAATACATAAACTTATTTGATTTTCATATTTCCATGAGGTAGCTATCATTGTTTACATTTGCTTAATAAATAACAAGGATTAGAAAGATTAATAGATTGATTAAGTAATACAGTAATTAATAGATTGTCCAAAGACTACAAAGATTAGTAGATTGTCCAAGTAATAAGTGATGGGGTAACATTTCTCACTTCTGTATTTTAAATAAAACATATAGGTTGCACTTAAATAGGCTCAGCCTCTGATTCACTTTTATTTTGTATTAGCAGCAGTTTCTCAATTATATTTAATGAGCAATCAGAAAGCCTAGATTTTTCACATCAAATGTATTTTGTTGTTAGTGTAAAGATATAGAAAGATAAAAAATTTAGATTCTTAATTCATTGTACCATGCTGCTGAGGTTAAAACAAAAACAAGTTTCTAAATGTTTTGAACCAGTTTCAAAGAATTCATGCTTTAAGAAATGTTTGTGCTCCAAATACCCACTAATAAGTTAAAATTGACTAAAAAAGCACAAATATTTGACTTATCATGAGAGCTACCTAAAAGTTCTGTGTGTGTGTGTGTGTGTGTGTGTGTGTGTGTGTGTGTGTGCAGAAACACCCAAAAATGGGAAACAGTGAATAGGGCTGAAGCTGTGGGTCTCTAGGCACTGAATTCAGAAGAAGGCCGTGGCAGTTGGGAATTGAGTTTCTCTTGGGGAAAAGAGAATTAAAATTATTCATTAACCAGGGTTTAAAAATCAGGCTCACATATATAAGAAAATATAATGTAGGCAGAAACTACTTTTGACATGTAAGTTTGTCATGTAGTTTGATAGAGTTTTTATGAGTCAAAAGGGAAAATCTAAAGCTCTATGGCTATCTCTGACTAAGAGATGAATATGGGTTGTCCTTAATTATTACTGGAAGTTATAAAATTCCACTATAAAAATGCAATGCTGTATTGGAGCCATCATAGCTTGGTAGAGACACTAAAACATGATGGACATGTAGGAGTGGAGAAAAAAGAAAAGGTAAAGAAGAAAGAAAACAGCAACATTCTTCTCACAGTGAGTGAGTCAACAAATGGAGAATTTCGAAGGGTAAAAAAGTGTGTACTGAGCCAGTCAATGAAATCAGCAATCTGAACATGAATATATTCCAGGTAAGGTTAAACTTAAATGAAACCACTGATCAATATTTTAAAATATGAGTATTTATAATGATAAAAATGATTCATGAAATACTTCCATTTAAAAATAGAATAAAATTATAAAATAAAACCTAATAGCATAAAACAAGAAAACATGGACATAAAAATATTAAACATTTTAAAATACTCATCATAGAAATAAAAATAAATTATTGTTGAAAGATAAAAACCCTAAGTAAGCTATATAAATTCTAGTGTGGGTAAGAACAAAAACATAAAATTACTAAATTTCAGTGATTTGGTACAAAACTTAAAATACAGCACAGTTAAATAAAGAAAGACAAAAAATACAAAAAAACCAAAGAAGAGCTAGATAATAGCTTAGAAGATTAATTATATAATTTAATGGCAAATGTACAGGGAAGAATAGAGACAGTGCAGGAGAAAAAATTATTTGAAGTAATAATGGCTGAAGGATTTTAGAAATTAAGGATAAAAATGAATGCTGACATTAGGCTCTCAGAATACAAAAGGACAGGAAGAAATGAATCCAAATGGCCAGTGTGGGATTCAAGAAAAAAATAATAGCTGCAAGGAAATTGATACTGCATTGACAACTTTAATTAACAATTGTCCTGTTCTCATGGGCCTTATGGAGGGAGGCCTGAAGTTGTCTCTTTATGCTAATGACTGAACAGAGATATGACTAATTGAAAGATGAGGTATTTGCAACCCATATGGCCATACAGCTAAGTCACATCGCTCACATGGTTTTATCAATGATACATTCACTCTTTATATCAACATATTCTGACTCCAGCATTTATATTTCAATTGTTTTCAGACCCAAAAAGGGAGAGGAAAAACAGGGATTGTTTATTGACTTAATATTTTTAGAATACATATATTTAAGTAATAACAATAATAGTGTTAATAATAATTAATAATAATGCACTGCCACTAAAAAATCTATAGTTTTCAAATCAGCAGCAATAGCACAGAAAGAAAAAGAGAACATAGAATACAATACAGATCTAACAGAAGACAGTATGATAGTAGAGAAATGTTGTGTATATCAAGCACAAAATATATAATTGTTAAAAATTCACCAAAATACAGAATACATTGTCCTGTGACAATTATAAAAAAGATAAAACAAAATGATAAAACCATATAAAATATTTGAATGTAAATGGAGAGAAAAGACATAGTTTTGTAATATAACCAAACGAGTTACCATAGACATATATTTTATTAATATGTAAAACAAATGTAAGAAAAAACTTTAACAAGTATAAAATAGACAGCAGACACTAACAAAAGGAACCTAGAAGATATAGCTGTCTCTAATATAGATATACATTACAATTACATCATAGCAAAACTTGACAGAATTATAGAGAATAAAACCAACAAGGTGTGATATTTTAATACTGTTTTATCATAAATACTTAACAAACAAAAAATACAAACAGGCTTATGTCACCTGAGAAAGAGTATACAGTAACCTATAGAAAGCTAGATACCAAATACTAAAATTTTAGCAGCATTTTCATTATTTCAGGAACACAGTGAGAATTCCATCTTACAAATTTCGTTTAACATTATGTCAGGTAGTCTAGACACTGAGAAAAGTGAATAATAACAATGAAGAGGAGGAGGAAAACCAGAAAGTAGAAATAAAGGAGGAGAATGAATAATTACAAAGAAAGGAACAAAATTTCATTAGCAAATAGCATGATTTTCTAATGAGAAAATCCAACATGCTATACAAATAAGTTTTTACTTCTAAGAAAGTTCAGCAAGTTGCTATATACAAAATCAACTTAAAAATTAGCATTTCTGTAAATCATTTAGATAATAGAACAACCTTAAAAATGCACTAGAAGGGCAGTTATATTTTCATGGGAAGCCAACTATTAAGTTGTATGAATAAATTTAATAGAAGTTATATAAGACAATTATGGAGAATTGCACAGTGCAAGAGGAGTTGAAATAATCTTGAAGAAGAATTAGATGAGAGACTCACTGTATCTGATATCAAGCATCATCAAAGCAACAGGGTTTGGTGTTTAGAAGAGGACAGCATCACACACCACACACCAGGGCCTGTTGGGGGGTGGGAAGCTAGGGGAGGGATGGCAGGGGCTGGGGGATTGGGGAGGTATAGCATTAGGAGAAATATCTAATGTAGATGATGGGGTGATGGATGCAACAAACCACCATGGACATGTGTATACCTGTGTAACAAACCTGCACCTTCTGCCCATATACCCCAGAACTTAAAGTATAATTTAAAAAAAAAATAGGGTTAGGAAAATATATTAGTGAAAGGGACCTGGCCATTTGAAAGAGACCCATACATTTGTAGGCACTTATATGACAAATAAAAGGAACTGAGATCTCTACCTCATACCACAAACAAAACCACTTCTAGTTAAATTAAAAAGCAAATGCAAAAGCAATACTTTATAACTTTTGAAAAAATGAGAATTAAGTAATCAAATTAGAGCAGTCTTGAGAGAAACAATAAAGGAAAATATTAAGACAATTTAAAATATTAAAAACAAAATAATATGACTTACCCAATAATTCACAAGTGGAAAGATTGCAAAACTATAGACTGGGAGAAAATATCTACAACCCAAAAAGTTCAAGTAAAAAACTTGATAACCAGAATTTTAAAAGATTTAAATAGAAACCCCACGAATAATAACAGTAAAAGAAAAACTCAGTAAGAAAAATGGGCAAAGGTGTTGAAAGACAAGTCAAAGAAATAGAAACAAGGATGGCCAATTAATATATGAAAAGACATGACACCTATTCAGGTAAATATAAATTAAAACAGGGACATCATTCACGCCCTGATACTGGCAAAAGTTAAGAATCTTAATATCTATGATTGGGCAAGTAAAGTGCTTATACACTACTCGTGGGAGTTAAAAATTTTATAACCAATTTTGAGGACAATTGAGTCATATCTGGTAAAGCTGAAGACATATTTAGTTATTACTCAAGAATTTTACTTCTAAAGGCACTCTCTGAATTGTGTCAGGGAAGATATGCACAAAGTGTTCACCCCCACATTATGAGTAATAATAAGAAAAAATTAAATATTTATAAAGAGGCAAACAGTAGATACATACACAGGCATTAATATGAATGAGACATGTATTGAAATGGTTAACTCTCAAAGCATAATGCTAGCAGACCCAGAAATGTACAGATTATAGCATTTATATAACTTTTTAAAAAATAAATTTTACTTCCTAGAGAAATTTTAGGTTCACAGCATGAGAGAAAGGCATAGAGATGCCCCATGTGCCCCTTCTCCCCAACATGTACAGCCTCCCTCATCATCAACACCCCCCACAAGAATGGTACATTTGTTAAAATTGATGAGGCTACATGCACACGTATTATCACCCAAAGGCCCCAGTTTACAGTAAGATTCACTCCTGAAGTACATTCTGTGGGTTTGGACAAATTTATAAGATATGTAGCCACTATTACTGTATCACACAGAGCAGTTTTACTTCCCTAAATGTGAGATGTAAGGTTTTATTAAAGATTTAATATATGATTTGAAATCTGGCAAAAGCATGAAATATGCACTATTGTGCATAGGTAAATGTATAATGTAGGTTCAAACCCACGGGCTGGTTATGGTGTATGCTGATTCAGTGTATTCCACACACACAGGTCAGAAGGTATTTTTCATCTTTGTATTCCTAGTGACAAGCAGAGGGCCTGGCAAAACTTAGGAACCTCATGATATATGTCTTAAATTAAAACCAACAATAGCTATTTAATAACAAAAGCAAGTATTTATTTCCTTGCATTCTATTTTGTTGCCATTGCTAATAAATGAGCGCTGTAACTGATAAAATTTAAGAGAATCTCACTGGGGAGATAGACTGTGCTGAAATTAGGTTTTTAAATAGCACAGCAGTTACAGAGAAGAAAAACCCGACAGGCCATTTCTATCCTCATTTGCTGGGACTCTGAGGTCTGCAGGACCTTTCCCAGTTTCTCAGTCAACACAAATCAAACATAATCACACTAGTTTGTCCTTTATGTTTCACTGCCCAAGTATCACACTATTACCCAATGTCCTTTGGGCTAGAGCTAGAAGCTTTTTATCTTGGTATCTAAGGCAGCTTGGTGATATACCTGATATTAGCATCCAAACTAATCACAGTGCTGCACAGAGCTAAGGTCATTCTAGCTTTAGATGCTAATTGTTCTGCTAACAGTCTTCAATTACAAAAATGTTGAAAGTCATGCTTATGTAGTATTTAGTGCAAGAGGCAGACATCTATTGGTTAATTGAAATCCCAAATAAGATATTATTACAAAAAGAAAAAAAAAACTAAAGAAAGTTAAATACAGAAATTTTCTTCTGGGAAGAGGAGCAGTTTCTTAGATTACAATGAACTATGTAAAAGCAAATGGAAGAAGAGTACAAACCTATGGCCTATTTCTGCTTCTCTCCTCCAGCCCTTTCCTTTGCATTAATGAAACCTTTACTCTGCTCCGCAGATTTATGTATAGGTTAATGTTGTAAGGGTCATTATTTCCCAGCTAAAATGACTATGTGTTTTTCATAAGCTTATTGGGGAAAAAAATGAACCGTTTTCACATTACTTTCCAGTTGCTATAATTTCAGGCTCAATATGTGTTTTATTTTTTTTAAGTTGTCTAATCTTCATGTATGTGTATATTTATGTATATATATATATATATATATTTCAGACACACAATATACACACACACGAAAGCCACTCTAGGCTGTCCAAATTATCCCTCTGAAAAGTGTTTTCCCATTGCAGAAGTTTTGATAGCAGGAGCTTATTATAACATAACCTGATGGAGTGCTGCAGAGTCGACTTTGGAAATACATTTTCTGGTGTTTTATCCTGCTTATTAGTGGGTCTCCAGGTGTGAATGTAATTCCTCAAGTGTCAAAATTATGTGAAGGGCCTTTGACTTAGCAAGACTGGCAGAAGCTGGAGGGAGGGCACACAGATATTTTGCGCTGGGAGTAATGTTGTGCCCCCTGCCGGGAGAGTGCATTTGCCATTCTCAATCCTTTGTGTCTCCTCTGGAAACGTTTTCCAAAAATACACATTGTGGTATATATTTAAAGCATACTTGGGGACCCAAATATCACTATATGCCTTTGAAATACAAAATAACATAAATATAATACCACCATGAGTCTTTCATTGGGTTGCTTAGGTTCCTAAGGATAATTTTTATTTGAAATTTTTGTGAAAAATTAGCAGCGTGCAATACATTAGAACACACTTGAGGCTTTTTAACTGTGCTCACAGCTGAAGGACAAATTACTTTTGTCAACAATGTGAAGCAGAGCCTGTGGTTTGCAGATGTCATCATGGTTAGGGAAGGAAACAGCTGATGACTAACATTTATCCTATGCCTATAACTTGTTAGGCACTGTACTAATTACTCTGCTTTCCCTTTCTATTTATATCCTCACTTCACTTTTGTGCTGTAGGAATCTCATTTTGGAAGTGAGAAAACAGAACCATATAGAAATTAAGACACACGATCCAGGGTTACACACCAAATGTATGTTAGCATTGGGGTTAAAGAACAATAAACACAGCAAAACCCTCATCCTGTAGGTATTGACAATTGTGTCGCAAGCTATTGGCATGTAATACTTTCAAAGTTTTTTTGTATGAAAAACAATTATGGAAAGTGAGCAGACTTCAGAATAATAAAGAAATGCCCAAAATCAGTGTTCCTTTTTTTCCTATGGAGAGGCTGTCCCTGATAAAAATAAATTATACACACATACATGTAGATATGACATGTAAGTGAACATATACATAATTATATATGTGAAAAGAACAATAATAAAACAGACCTATAGGAGTAATGATAAATAGTATGTCAAGACATTTCAATATTTCAAGTCATATGAATAATTGTTTTCTTAACATTCTGGTGGCCACCTAGGTAAGTATGGTAATAGATGAAATTAAGAATGCTAAGATATTTTGATGGTGCTTGATAGAAATGTAAATATATTCATGTGTTTCAATATGTACTGAAATTTATATTACATTTAATATAAATTAAATGGTATATTCTTTCATTCAGATTAGATATTTTAATTTGGCTTTACCAGGATAAAGAAAGGCTGTGCTCATTTTCCTTGAACTTCATTACTGAAAGCTAATGATCTTTTCTTCTATTTTATTACACCCTGCAGTTTTTAGAGAAACCCATAATTTCTAAGTAGCATCACTAATTAACTAGATGCTGTTGTTTGCATACAAATAATAGTTACTGTAATTCTGTTCATCTTTACATAAGAAATAGCACATTGTAATGATCAATTCCCCTTGAACTGATAAACTGGTTTTCTGTAGTTCCCAGGTGTAACATATTAAATAAGGCATATAAGAACTTATTTTTAAACGTGTAAATGACTACTAGTCAGGAAATAGGCTTGGGGTATTATGGGGTGTTGGGAGCTAATGTCATTAAAGTTCAAGCTTTGCATTTTTAGGAGCAAGGGTGTGTGTAAAGATGAAGGGGAGACAGGGGAAAAAGACAGCATTTTTAAAGAGCTCTTTTAGACTTCATCAACAGAGTCAGCATTAATTGGCACTACTTTCTGCCTTCATAAAGGCTGTGGGTCTTGTGTAAATAAGAAAAAGAGGCTTTTAAAATTCCGATTTCAACTCATGACTTAGAATTTAATGAAACTGTTCAAGTTCAGCACTTTAATCTCACAAATTGGTTTATCACAGCCTAGTGGCCACTTCTTGTTTTATAATAAGCACAACAACAAATATCTATGAACACTTAGAAAATTAAACCAAGGAAAGTATATGCAATTCTGAGCTCATTAGAAGCAATTCATATTTTCATCTGTCTCATTAGAGAGGTTTTTATGAACTGAGTAATATACTTTTGTATCTGTGTTTTTAAAATTTTCAGTCCAGCTGGTAGTAGCAAAGTTTTCTCATTATTCCCAAGCAATATACATATATATTTTTAAAGCACCACATGTGATCGAATGAGCAGAAAATCACTGCAATGAAAAATTCAGAACAGTGAGGTTATAATATCAATTGTTCGGAAAAGTTTCAGTGAATTCTTCTGCATTATACCTCAGGGATTTTACTCCACATTTTGAGGACCTTTTATATGAAAGAACAATTGACATTACAGACGAAAATCATAAGGTCAAAAATTGAAAAAGAAAGACATATTTGTTAATGACTATTGCTTCAGCATATTTTTTTCTTGTATTAAATACACAGTATCTGGCCTTTTGTAGTGTGTATAGAAAACTTTCTTTGCTATTTTTGTCAGATAAAATCAAAAGTGAAGATTTGTGTGTGTGTGTGTGTATCAAACCAGCTGAATGCAAGGCAAGAATTATTAAACTTGAATCTGACTTTAGAAAACATTTCTAAATGATGTCTGTTTCTTATTCATCTTTAAAATAAACAATACCATCTCTATTTGGGTTATATTTAGGTATTTGATTCTAATAAAAACAAGCAATATAATTTAGCCCTGAGCACAGCTTAAGGGTGCCCTTTCATATGCTTTTTCTTGAGCTGCTACGAATTAGAATATTGCTGGAAAACCTTAGCACCTGAGAAAAGTATCTAATGTATATTGATTTCAAACTGTACCTTGAAAATGCTTGGATTCAGTATATCGAATCAGACTGCCCTATTACCTAAGTTACTCCTGGGCTGCAATAGTTCTCTTGGAATATTGCTGTATTTTTGGAGAGAAATTATAATTCACATTTGTGTGACCTTAACAGAAGAGTGAACCAACTTTAAGTTTCTTTCTATTAATTACAACTCACTTCATCTTTATGAGAATATATTTATGTTCATGCATACACACAGGCCTATGCATATGTATTGTGTATGTATAAACACATAAAGTATGTAGCCTTTGTTAAAGTATCTTGGAGAAGAACTTTTATACACAATTGTTGATATGTGGATATGTGAGATATGTGAACTGCACTTACTTCTTTCTTTCTAAACCACTTCATCAAGATCCATTTTTCTTTCCCAGGTATAGATTATCTTAAATGCAGGATAATGACTACCAATTTTAATAATTCTCTATATATTACAATAATTTTAAAGTTAGATTACTTACTTTGTTATATATTTATGTTTCTGAAAATAATTCAGTACAACATAAAGAGCACAAAGCTTTTTATTTCCCCATCCTAACCGAGTATCTTTTGACAATGACCTATGTACTGCATTGAGTAACATATCCCTAACTCCCTGTCTTCCGTGGAACTTCAGAGCATGACTTTATTTGGAAATAATTTTATTACAGATATGATTAGTTAAGATGAGGCCACACTGGAGTGGTATGGGCCCTTATGCCATTATGACTGGTTTCCCTAGAAAAAAAGAAGAGAACCAGAGACAGACACACAGGAGGAAATGCCTCGTAAATGTCGGAGGTAACTACAAGTCAAGGACTGTAAAGGGTTGCCACAAACACTAGAAATTAAGAGAAAGACATAGAAGAGATTTTTTTCCTAAAGCATTCAGAGAGAGCAAGACCTTCTTAACCCCTTAATTTTGGATTTAAACCTTCCAAAACTGTGAGACAAGACATTTCTCTTTCAACCAGAAAGGTTTTAAGCCACACAGTTTGAGGGTCTTTTATATGACAGCCCTGGGAAACTAATACAGCATGTTTTTATTTATCAATGCACACACAATTCCCTTAACACACTGTTACGGATTCCACTTCTATAAATCAGGCATAGAGCTTTGTGTGTACCACAGTGAACAATACAGGGCCCCTATCCTTTAGGATTCTTCACTAATGGTTTTTTCCCCCAGTGCCAGCAGCCAATTAAGATGCTAATTGATAAGTGTGATAGGGAGTAAATCAGAAAATACCAGACTGCAAGACAATATGTGACTTAGTAAACACTCTCTTACCTGGATGTAGGACCGTGACTGGCAATTATTTGCTGACCAATGGACCAGGGAATTAGTAAATCAGTCTATCAGTGAGTAAAAGAAAACAAAAAATAAGTATCTCAGCAAACTTTTCCAAAGAGGAAAAATTTTCAAAGCTGATGTGAAAAAGAATTTAGAATGATTCCGAGAGATCTAGACAAAGAAGAGGCAGGTGGGGAAGAGAAATGATATTCCAGGTGCAGTAGCATGTTCAAGGTTAGGGAAGCATAAAACCACACGATTCTTCTGAGAACTGTAAATACTTCAGCATGACTGGAGCACAGGATACGGTGTGTGTGCGCGCTGAAGAGTGAGGAGAGTGCTCCTGAGAAAACAGATGAGAAGAACACGTTGAAAAGATTGATATGTCTTGCTAAAGAATATAGATTTTCATCCTGAAGGCCATTGCATTCACTAGTAATTTAAACAGGGAATGACATTGGCACGTTTGTATTTTGAAAAATTATATTCTTCCAATAAATCTTTAATTATTTTGGGTGGGCTTCTGTTTTCCTGGAATATGAATGGGGTGGGATGGGCAATCTCCCATTTCAGCCAAGGAGTCTTCTGTTTGCTAATGGCAACCTTTTGGTGATTGTGATAGTTGCATTTTGAAATTTCACAGCACAATGTCAGCTTTCTTGCTAATGCTTCATGTAGATATCTGGATGTTGTCCATCTTTACCGTTACTCAAATTCCGTCTTACTTTCTTGGCCCTAAGGTTTTTGTTCTTTTAGATGAAATTTTCTGCATCTTTGTCTATTCTATTACTCCTGAGATGAGTGGAAATGAAAGGGTAGATTGGAAGCCAGGTAATCTGGAGCCAGCTTTTAAATTTGCCTAGGAAACAATGCACTACATTAAACACATAATATTCCAGTCCTCAAATCCCAACATAAATTAACAACAAATCTTGCATTATGTTTACAAAATAAGTTAGTAAACAAATAGGATTGAGTGCCTACTGTGTACCTACCTCTTGTTACTATATATGTTGGCAGGAACCGAAGGAATTTGTAGTAACTGAAGATAATTTGGGTGTCACTTGGAAGTGTGCCCAGGATTGAAATCCTGCTGTTGCTCTAAGATGTCACCTGGGACCGTGTCATCAATCTATACACCTCTCCCGAATGGCTTTGGTGCCGATCAGTCTGGTTTCCCTGAGTATTAAAGTAATGAGCTGCTGGCTCTATTTCAGCTCTGTCAAAGTAGCTGCAGAGCCTCTCTATTGCCTTCCTACAAGGATTTAATCTACTCCAAGTTCCCTGACACATTTTAAGGAGGAAATCTGTTTTCTCTGTCACTTTCTCTTTCTCAGCTGGGTCTGCACCAGAACATCTTTGCTTTGGATAAGATAGTGCAGACTTGCTATGAAAGCCGGTGTTCTCATCCGTGATAGGAGTTGTCTAACTTAGGCATATTGTTTTCCACACCCCCAGGACTTTCTGCATGTTTCTGCATGTAAGAAAGACCTTGCATAAATCCTCGCTCAACTTATTTTCACCTATTCTGTGACGTGTTTGACCCCTGAAGGAGACAATGTTACTTCTGTGGACTTGAAAAATTATAGCATTTCATGCCTATAAAATCCTTGTAATATATTATATTTGTTACTCTTCTATCTCTTTTTCCTACTGGACAGTAAACTCTTTGATGAAAGAAATTGCACTTCTGTATTAATATGAATACCAAAAATATCTATGGACTGCTTACTCTGAGAAAGATGATAGACTACATACTTCTTGTGTATTATCTTATTGTATCTTCACAACAAATGTGATGCTGCTTTTGTTTGTGTATTTTTTATTTATATTTTTTGTTATTGTTTTTATATTGCACAGAAACTTAAGAATATGTGCAAGCCTAGATGTGATCCCATTCCAACAGATTCCAGACCCTTCTCTCTGAGTTTTACTTCTGCTCTGTGACAACAATGTAAGTTTGTCAAGCAGATTGATTTCTGAATCAATCCTCACAGAAACCTATTTTATGGATGAAGCCACAGAGGCTCAAAGATGTTAAGCCATTTCACTAAAGTCATACAATAGGTAAGCTATAGGGACAAAGTCCAGCTAGCTAAAAAAATTGTGTTCACTCTGCGAATGTCCTGTGAATGACCTGTCTCCCTGTTTTACTTTTATAATGCAAGAGTCTGGCCCAAGGACTCACAGGATAAGAGGATAAGAATTGAATAAGCTAGTTTGGTTGCTTACTGTTTAAAACTCATTTTAGAAGGAAATAAAATATATTTTTTTTCAGAAAATTAACATTTTAATATCGTTATTTTCATCTACTTGTTTCAGTGTGTGTGTGGATATGTACATTATTAAGTCCTAAATCAGCAAATTACATTTTCCTGGATAAAATCATTGTACAGGGACTGACAAGTGATCCATAAATTGAATTTTGGTGAACTATTGCTTGAAAGGCTGGGAGAAGCATATTTTCTCCCTTTGCATATTGTCACATCCAGATGAAACCTTGAACTTCTGGAGTCACACAACTTTCTGATGCAACATTATACTGATTCCAAAAAGACAGGCAAGATGAGAAATGTGTAGAAAAATGAATAAATGAATAAATGGAGTCAGTATACACATCGGCAGTAACCTAAGGAATTTGTAGTATCTGAAGATAATTTGGGTGTCAGATGGAATTATGCCCAGGATTGAAAGCCTGGACGCCTAGATTTGGGGAGAAGTGGAAACTGGCCTACCTCCAGAACTCTGGTGATGTGTACTGACACATTTCCTGATGGTTTAAGCCCATTGATTTGGATGTTCTATTATCTGACACAAAATGTATACTAATTGACATGTTTGCAGAACTGAAATTCATACGCCAGCTCTGGCAGACACTAGTCATGAGATTTTCGCTTAACTTAAATGAATCCTCAATTTCTGATCAAATGTGACTGCATTTCTACCCAATTTGGTTGCTGTGAGTATAAGCTAGGATAACTTGCAGTAAACACTCATTAAATGATATGTGTCCATACAGCCAATTAATTGGTTGATATTAATTAGGTTACTTATCTACTCCTTTTATCTCTTGTTGCATGAAAAAATAACAAACCCAACATTTTGGGAAAATATTGTGTCCCTGGTACTGTTCTAAAGTCTTTACATTTGTCAGTTCACTTAATCCCAGGCACAGCCATAAGAAATGGACCCTAGTCTTACCTCTTTTTTATAGATGAGATAATAATGGTTCAGGAATGTTGTTTCCCAAACCCCTAGGACACTAACTTATTCTTTGTAAACCGCAGACTCTGAAAATCATATTTGGCATAACAAAGTGGAAATATTTGAAATATATTTCTATAAAAAAGGCATTCCAGTCAATACTAACCTTTCAAAATAGCCAAAGAAAGATGTATACTATCAAGAAAAATTATCTGATAAAAATTATAAAATTAACTACATCAATTTATTTATAAGTGGGATTTGCTCGAGTATAATGAAAAAGACATTTGACACTAAAGAAAGTCCAAGACTTCTCATTTGCCAGGTTAAGGTTTATGGGAAAGTCATCTATTCATTCTTAGTCTTTACCTTCTCTGGAAAATGGAGATAGTAATTAAATTTCAGTCCAACCCTAAAACAACCAACCAAGGACACTCTGCACAAACAACACAGGATAAAGGTCCAGGGCTATCTGAGTGCTCAGTAAGTTCTATTATTATAATCATTATATTAATTAGCAGATGTGTTTGTGCTCCTAATTACTGCTTTTCCAGTAAAATATGTATTTCTGATTACAACGAAATTAAAAGAAATGTGCCGTCATCGACTGAACAATCATTGTGCTTGTAGATGCAAAGGATTTGGCAGAATTCTTGAAAAAATTTTACCTGAGAAAAAAGAAAAATAAAGTATCATTTTATCTATGAAAGAGATGGCAAACTACTTAGAAAAAAAAGCAGGCATGTAAACTATTTTCTCTGAAGAGTACTTTTGAGATGTCAATGGGATTTATTTTTTTCAGCAAACATCTTTATGGCAAAATATCTTTTGCCTTTCAATTTTGTTGGTAGTAGTGTTGCTGCCAGAGTATGCTTTAATCTGTGTTTAGTTTTATTGAAAGTACACATTGTACACACCATCTGCTAAATGAGGGGGCATCAGAGAGTAATAGAAATCTCATAGGTCTTAGAGAGCTGACTGTTGCTCAGATACATTCAGAGAGATTGTGTAACAGTCTTTAAAAAGATAAAAATGGTTATGTTTGTAGGAATCCCCTGAGATTCTCTTTACATACTCTTTAAGGATTTTGTTGTTGTTTCATATTCCTTTATCTTTAAAAAAAAAGTCTTATCAGACTCAGTTTTCAGAGCCGGCAGACTTCTTACCAAATTTTACATGCTTAGTGAATGTCTTCCATTAAATAGAATGAATGATTAGGACTAAAATAGTTTTCTTCCACCTCCATGTCATAACTCATGTGTTCCAAACTGGCCTGAAGGTCCCAAAATGTTCAACATTGAGCTCCAACCTGGTCTCCACTTTTCCTCTCTGAATTGGTGTGATTAGTTCTTTCCAGTTACACTGTCTATTGTGGTGAGAACTTCTAGAAGGTGAGCTTCTTGAGAATGTAAAACTCACAATCCAATGTCCAAGTGAACATTCAAAAAATAAAATTCTCACTGCATTTCTGGAATAGCTGATTTTTAGGCACAAATTGCATCTGGTCAAGATGGAGATATTTTCTAATAATCTGTTCCATTGTGGGTGCCCTACTCATTCCTTACCAGTAGTTTGCTTTGCTGTGAGTATAAATGGACACCCTGATGCCTCTCACCTTGTCTTCCCTGGGTATCCAGATGATAATATACACATGTCTGTCAGTGGCTTCTTCCTAAAAAGGAACAGCCAAAGGGCTGCTGAGCACCAGTGAGAACCTGGCATCTTCATGTACAAAATCATCTACTTTCAGGCATAGTTCATTCCCTTTAATGACCTCTGACTCAGCTTACCTCTCATAGCATCTCTCCTCTCACTCAGAATGATTTTAAGGATGCCTATGGTTTCCATTCCCATCTGGAAGCTGATGACTCCCATCTTTTTCATTCTACCTTACTTTCTTCTCCTAAAAAATAGTCACATATATGCATCAAATCCATCTTCAAGTTCCGCATTTACCAAAGAATAGTCTTTATCCAAAATGATCAAAAGAGTTAAAAATACTCCTTTCATTTTATATAAAAAATTTTTAAGGGTACCAACAAATAACAAAGTCATGTATCTTTCAGTGGTTCAAAATGGCTCTTTCTCATAAGGTTCCTACACTTTTTTGGTCCAGATTCCGTGGTTCTGCATCCTGAGTACATGTCAGTGCTGAGATAAGTTATCTTATCTCATATGTGGGAGTGTATGTGAGCCTGGTCCTACATACACATTAGTATGTCCAATCCTTGCAATAAATCTTTGAAAGATGCCTTTTATTCCCTTATCAATGAGAAAACTGAAGTATGCCTAAACTCCTTCAGCTGACAAGTGGTAAACCCATCTTTGTTCTCAAGTCTGGCTGAGACCATAGCTGTTATAATCTATTATGCCTCAGTACCAGTGTTTTTTGATTAGGAAGATAACGTTTAAATACTTTTACTTCTATTTCTGTGTCTTTCTGATCAATTTCCTAGGGTGATCTGGGCTATATCTAACCATTGCTGACGAAAGAATGTTTTAAAAGGTACCCTAAAGAATTGCTTTGAAATTACCCACTCTCTTACTTGCCTAGAGGTGATTACAGTGTTTCTAAAAGGAATTAAAGATATGCATTTCCCCTACTTAAGTGATCCAGGCACCCCTAAGAGAGAAGCTAGTCTGCTTAGCATACATCAGGGGTTGCTGAATTATTTGTGCTGCACTACAAGGTCACTATAATTCCTCACTAGCTATCAATTGTTTGACAATGGGGTGTCATCCATCAGCCTGTAACTTTCATTGCCAAGTGCATTCTATTTTTATATACCCATGAACTCACACATTTAGCAGAGACAGGAAGACGTCTTTCTCTATAGGATAAGCAATGAATTGTGTGTTTTATCTGTAATATGTTATTTTACAACATATTATTCAGAAATATCCTTTGCTACAGACAAAAAAGACTTTGAAAAAAATTGTAATCTCTTCCTTCTTAAAAACTGCTTTTTTCTGTGAAGGTTTGCTACAAAGAGCAGATTGAAAAAAATGCCTTCTATTCTGCCATTTTATAAAATATGTCTCAGCAAATAGTCATAAATCTGTCAGATACTGCAACCCAGTTTGATATTATATACTAGGAAAATGAACTCAATAGCAATATAATCTTACTTTCCAATACAACTGAACTCAGGGAAAATATCTTAGGAAGAATGCAGGCATAGAGAGCAAATAAAATCTAAGTATCACAGATATAAAGAAGTTTGTGATGGCATATACAACTTTGGATATTGGTGTTTTCCTTTTATTAATTCTAACACAAACCCTCAATCATATCCTTTTTAAAATTTGGTTTATTATTTTCCCTTTTTTCTGAGAAGAGTAAAATTACATTTTATCTCTTATCTATGTTTTTGTTTGCTTAGGTTCATCTTTCCATTAAATATATTATTGGAGCCTTATTTAGATATTAGCCAATTTACACAAACCATTTTCTCACAGTTGACTCACTGGTAATCCGTATCATAGAGATTTATTGATTTCTTTTACTTGAAAATCAGATGATATGTTTCCATTTATTAAATTGAAATTTTAATTGAAAAGTGAACAGAGAGAACTCAAATTATTGTTTGGCAGTATTTGACGGTTCCAACTTTTTAACTGCCTTGCCTTAGTGAGAAGACTGACATGTTTAGCGAATTCAGAAAGCACTATTCAAATTTTTAAAAGATCATTTTTGCTTGTGATAGAGAGGATGTGCTGACTTTGAGTTTTTTTCTCACCTAAGACTTTGGAGAATGATAATCAAGTGAATGACTAAAAGGAGATGGAGTTGATTGTTTCCTTTTGATTGTGAATAAGTCTGCCCTTCATTCACACTATGCCATCACTCAGCAAGTATTAATTCAGTAATGTATAAATCAGACAGAGCAGGAGTTTGGAGGAAGAGTGTGAATTGGTGGTAGCCTCAATAAGAAGGACCCTGGCTTTGTTGTATAATAAAGAAAAAAGAGCTCCTCATTGCACAGATTATTGTTATTCTTCTCTCTATTCCCCACTACTGAGATTAGAGATCAAATACAGTTTCCATGAAGCCTTCATTAGATGCTCCATTGAGTCTCAGAGACTTTACTTCTCCTATCCCAGTTTTATGACATTATACCAAAGTTTCTTATTTAATTGTTTGAGTTTCCCAATAAACTCAGAAAGGAATAGGGGCTGCCTTGCTCAGTGTTAAATTCTAAATTCCAGATTAAAAATGTCACCAGTGGGAAGCATTTCAAATGAAGGGAAGAGCATAGAAGATGGCATGGATTTAGGAGAGTTGTAGAATGCGCTGAAGGCATAATAGGAATTCCAGGTATTCTGAAGACAAAAATTTACTTTGGGGTTATAGTATATCTTAAATGCCAGAATAAATATTTTGAACTTGAACCTTTAGGCAATGGGATGATATTTAACATCATCAGACTGGACATTGTTTTTTGAAACTCAAGAACTAAGACCATAAATGTGTTACATGTTAGTGTATACATGGAATGTAGACTAATAAACACAAATTACATATGAAGCAAAAATATCACATTAATGTTAAATTAATATTATTAATTGATTTATTTTACTTGAAAATCAGATAGTGTATTTCCATTTATTAAATTGACATTTTAATTGAAAAGTTAACAGAGGAGAGGGAGAGGATACTAGCATCAGTGAAGCACTCGCTATGTGATAGGTAGCCTGTAATATACCATCTCTTTAATGCTCACTAGTCCTCTTTGGGACAATTCAGTGTCATTTTTTAACATGAGAAAAACTATAGGTTACGCAAATAATGCACATTAAACTTCAAAAACTTCAAATGCAGGACTCTTTTTTTTTATTACTTTTAGATGCTTTGAAAACACCCTAGAGCTAGTTACATAATAATCCCTCAATATTTTTGCAGATTCAGTTTAATAAACATGTGTTTATTTCATGTGATATCAAACAACCCTTCAGGTAAGTAAGATTACTTTCTCATATACAAAACATAAATAAGATATGTCTTCGTCAGCTTGGGCTGTCATAACAAAATACCATAGATTCAGTGTCTTAAACAATATAGATTTATTTTCTCAGAGTTCTGAAGACTGGAAGTCTGAAATCAGGGTACTGGCTTGGTCAGGTTCTGGGGAGACCTCCTTCTGACTTGCAGATGGATGTCTTATTGCTGTGTGTCTACATGACTTTTCCTCAGTGTGTGAGTACGTGTGTGTGTGTGCGCGTGCACATGCAAGAGAGAGAGAGAGAGAGAAATCTTTCTTTTCCTCTTCTTATAAAAGTACTAATCTCACTGGCATGAACCATCTAGATCTACTTACCTCCTAAAGGCCCCATCCCCAATGCCATAACATTGGGGGTTAGGGCTTTAACATGTAAAATTTTGGCACACAAGCATTCAGTCCATGGCTTTACACCTGACCCCTCAACACTCATGTCCTAGGGCATGCAAAATACAGTCATTCCATCCCAACAGCCCCAAAATACTTAACTCATTCGTGCATCAATTCTCAATTCCAAAATCCAAAATATCATCAGAGTCAGAATTCATGAAACCTAAGATATGATGCTTCCTGAGGCAAAATTCCTCTTCATCTGTGAACTTGTGAAACCAGGCCAGTTATGTACTTCCAAAATATAATGCAGAGGCAAGCATAGAATGGGCATTCTCATTCCAAAAGAAACAAATTGGAAAAAAGGAAAGAGTAGTCCCATGCCATTGCAAAACCAAGCAAGTGGAATTCTGTAGATTGCAATGTTTGAGATTAATCTTCTTGGTTGATTCTCTGTCCTCCAGGCTCAGTGGGGCAATAGCATCACCCACATGGCTCTAGGCCCTGTCTTGCCCCTGTGGCCCTGTCTGATGAAAGTCACACTTTCAAGGCTCTAGGTGGCTTTGCCTCACTGCCCCTCTGTGGTAGTCCCCCACCCACGGATCCATAGTGAAGTCATCTCCATCTTGTTTACTTCAATCTTGCAGTATGTGGCTTATATAATTTCATAAGCTTTCTTTCAAGTCATAATTTACTGTACCCTAGGTTTTATCTTCAAAATATGCTTTCTGGTGTTTTCCATTATAAACAGGCTGAGAACTTTCAAAATCTGTTTTAAATTTTACTTTAAGTTCTGGGGTACATGTGTGTTGGGAAAAACAGCAGAGGAGAAAGGATTTACAGAGTGCCTACATACATTGGTTATGAGTAACATATAAACAAGGAACAACAAACTGCAGAAGGCCACAGGAGGCCTCTGAGGAGGAAGACCTCTCCATGCCTCATGTTCTGGTGCAGAGTGACCTCAGCTCTGTTACCATAAACATTGTGCTCAAGGACGTAAAGCCCTTTCATAGCACTATGATGTAGCCAGACTGTAGGCTCCTTGTAAGGCCCGCGTTCCATCAGCTGTACATAGATAAATAAGCTAAAGGTAACCACATGTTCTTGTTTTGTGAAAATCCCAAACTGCCACTGTTATCAATCCTTAGGATGACACACCAGTCCTGGCTCACTGATTCACTTTCAGCTCACTGATTCACTCCGCCGTCACTCCATCCCCACCCTATAGATCAAAGTGATTGTAATCAATAAATAGCGTGATGATCAGAGCTCAGGTCATTCACTGCCTCCTTCAGAGTAATAAAGTAATGGCCTCCTGATCCCAATGTCTCCCTTAATCTATCTTTTTCTCATTCCCTTGTCACCACTGAACTTGGTGTACCCATGGGTGATGTGGGCTGGCTCCCTATATTCTGGTGCCCAACATGGGACTCACGGATCCCTACATTCGGGCACCCAATGTGTGGGGCTCATGGATTCCCGACACATGTGCAAATCTTGCAGGCTTGTTACATAGGTATACACATGCCATGATGGTTTACTGCCTCCATCCCCCCATGTATACCCAAAGGATTATAAATTGCTCTATTATAAAGTCACATGCACATGTATGTTCATTGTGACATTGTTTACAATAGTAAAGACTTGGAACCAACCCAAGTGCTTATCAATGACGGACTGGATAAAGAAAATGTGGCACATATGCACCATAGAATACTATGTATCCATTAAAAAGAATGAGTTCATGTCATTTGCAGGGACATGGATGAATCTGGAAACCATCATTCTCAGCAAACTGACACAAGAACGTTTCAAATTTTTAAGACTTGGATCCATTTTCTGTAACAATTTCTCTCTTCTTTCATATTTTTGCTATAAGCAATCAGGAGGAACCAAGGCACAATTGCAAGCCTTTGCTTAGGAATCTCTTCAGCTAACAATCCAATTTCATTGCACACTAGTTGTAACTTCCCCAAAACATTAGAACACAGTTCTTTTCCACTCTATAACAAGAAAAAACTTTTCTCCAGTTTCCAGTAGCATGCTTCTCATTTTCTATCCAATACTTCATGAAGAATGCCAATAACATTCATATTTTCAGCATGCACCTTAAAACTCTCCCAGCCTGTACTCATTATCCAGTTCTAAAGCTGCTTTTACATGTTTAGGTATTTGTTATAGCAGCACTCCACTTCTCAGTAACAAAATCTGTCTTGGTCAACACAGGCTTTCATAACAAACATCATAGGTCATGTGGCTCAAAAACAGAAATTAATTTTCTCAGATTTTGGGATAATTGAAGTCTGGGACAGGTTCTGGGTGAGTGCATTTTTCTTGGTTTGCAGACAGGTGCCTTTTCACTATGTGCTCGTGTATTCTTTCCTCAGTATGTGTGTGTTGAGAGATGTATCTCTTCCTCTTCTTATAAAGACACTAATTCCATCATGAGGAGCCTATCCTCCTGAATTCATCTAACCCCAATTACCTCCTGATGGCTCCAGTTTCAAATATGCATTGGTAGTTAGGGTTTAAACATATAAATTTTTGGGGACACAAATATTCATTCCGTAACAATGCATGAAATTGTAAGAGTTTTGCCTCACATCACTCTACTAGGTTCAAGAGTGTCCCTTGAACCTGGGAGGAGGAGGCTGCAGTGAGCCGAGATCCTGCTGCAGCACTTCAGCCTGGATGACAGAGCAAGACTCCATCTCAAAATGATAATAATAATAACAACAATGTCCCTCCAAAATTTGTGTCCTTTCTGGAACCTCAGACTATGACCTCATTTTGAAATAATAGGGTTGTGCAGGTGTGATTAGTTAAAATGAGGTTATACTGGATGATGAGCCCCTAATCCAATATGGCTTGTGGCCTTACTAGAAGAGGGGAGGAGATACAGAGACAGACATAAACAGAGAGCAACACATGACAATGAAGGAAGAGGTTAAAGTGATGCATCTACAAGCAAAGTGTTGGCAGCAAACACAAGACACTAAGAGAAAGACACAAAACAGATTGTCCCCCAAGGCCTTCAGAGGGATCATGTCCTACCAAAACCTTGACTTCAGACTTCTAGCCTCCTCATCTGTGAGGTAACACATTATTATTTTTTTTTTTTTTAGAAAAAAAGAACGAAAGAGAAAGAAAGAGGAAGAGATTTTAGAAAAAGAGAGAAAAGGAGAAAGAAAGAAACCGCAAAAGAAAGAAAAAAAGAATGAAAGATAGAAAGAGGAAGAGAAAGAGGGAGAGAGAATGGCATTCCTATTTTATTGCCCAGGCTAGAATGCAGTCCAAAAATGTGTATTAAAATCCTCTTTTATGCCAATAATTGTGTTTAACAATGGAGACAGGAAGGAATAGGGGATGAAAATAACAAATAAGCAGCCAACCAATATTTTATTCAAACCTGTGAAATGCTATGCAATTGCTGGGGAGTGATTTACCTCCAGTTATGTGGTCACTTTTAAAATAGGTATAATGTGATACTGAGAAAAATGTATGTTTTGTGGATTTGGGGAGGAGAGTTCTGTAAATATTTGTTAAGTCTAGTTGTTCCAGGTCTGAGTTCAAGTCCTGGATATCCTTGTT
>CAUYQU010027015.1:0-27071 GCA_963574635.1 Cheracebus regulus | reverse complement strand
CATTTTTTTACACTCACCCCCCCCACTGTTCACTAAATATAACATTTTAAAAAAAAAAAAAAAAAAAAAAAAAAAAAAAAAAAAAAAAAAAAAAATCAGAACTCTGAAATGAGGTTGTTACTGGCTTTTATAGTGTTTTATTTAAAATTTTTATCATTAAAATATTCATAAATGTTAAAAAGGCAGATATTTATAATGGTAGATAATGAATTATAATAGGCAGAGTTTGGAGCTAAATAAAATTTTTTAAATGATCATTTTTTTTAAAGCCAGTTAAATTTAACAGTGGGGGGTTGTATACCAACTTTAGTGACACTAATGTTAACAAGTTCTGATAATCCACTACCATCGGACCAGCCAAAATGATCAAATTCTAAAATACTCCAAATGTTTAAAATATTTAAATTGTTATATCACACAAAAGATAAGAGGACAAACATTGTATGATTTCACTTACGTTAGGTACCTAGAATAGTCAAATTCATAGAGACACAAGGTAGAATGATAATGGCCAGTGGGGAGGAAGATGGGAATGGGGAGTTTGTGCTTATTGAATACAGTTTCCATTTGGGAAGATGAAAAAAAGTTCTGGAGGTTGATGGTGGTGATAGTTGCGAAACAATATGAATGTACTTAATGGGACTCAAAATGCTTAAAATGGTAAAATGCTTTTTTTTGAAAGGAAGTCTTGCTCTGTCTCCCAGGCTGGAGTGCAATGGCATGATCTTGGCTCACTGCAACCTCCACCTCCCAGATTCAAGCGATTCTCCTGCCTCAGCCTCCCAGGTAGCTGGGATTACAGGCACATGCTACCACGCCCAGCTAATTTTTTTATTTTTAGTAGAGGTGGGGTTTTGCCACGTTGGCCAGACTGGTTTCAAACATCTAACCTCAAGCAATCCACCTGCCTTGGTCTCCCATAGTGCTGGGATTACAGGCATGAGCCACTGCGCTCAGCCTAAAATGGTAAATTTTATGTTATGTATATTTTATCACAATTAAAAAACAGCAGATAGTAACATCCAATATCGAATGTTTCAACAATATAAAACATTATTTTCAGCAGGGAATTGTCATTTGATAATTATTCAGTTTTACAACAGGTCACACATGAACGTACCCACTATCAAGGTGATGCCCATGCTGAGGGAGCTGACCCACGCAGTCAGGCCACGGCTCTGGTGGAATTCTTCCAGCCATTCCACGTTGAGGACACCCAGGGCCATCTGGGAGCCCATGATGAGGATGTGCACAAAGAAAGAGGAGAGCACCATCATCCAAGCCCATCCGCCATCAATGTTTGGGTGGGGCTTAAGTGTCTTTTTATCTTTAGGGCCATCTTCAAAATCATACCCAATATCTTCATGACTGGTATACATTTTTCCAAGACTTTTCTGAAATACATATAACAATTTCATGGAACATCAGCATGAAAAATATCTTCATCTTCTTTGTACAGCTCTACCTTCCCATCGTGGTCAAAGTGGCTCCAGTACCACATCTGATCTTCAGATTAATCTTTGTCACCCTACAGATTTGGGAACACTCCTTACTGCTTCCCAGGGTCAAGTGCTTTTATGAAACCCATTTCATCTCACAGCCATCACATATGTAGGTATTACAATCGCGGGAGTGGACTCCAAGAAGTAAGGTGATTTTCTAAGGAAACTAGGATTTGACCTGTTAGTCCCGATTCCAAAGCTCATACCCTGTCTCCCTTACAGAGATGGATACTGACAGATGACCAGAAAGATGTCAGAGAAGGAAGATCTGGCCTCAGGCAAGATTTCAGGGTAGCTTTCCCTTGGTGGGGTCCCTAGCAGAGGATCTGGTTTTCAGGTTTTGCAGGTGCAAGTGTTAATTTGTTCAGTGCAGCCAGAGTGGATTAGCAGAGGGGATCTGACTCACACTAACCCAGCTCAGGAGAGACTGATAAGGCCAATTGATTACAATGAAAGATATAGCTTTCTAATAATGGTGGTACTTATGTCTCATTATAGAAGACACATACTTTACCCCACTCCACCTATCCCCATTCCTTGTATTTACATGGAGAACTTAATTAGTTACTAGAAAATTACTTTAAGAATAGGGTATCAGACTAAAGGAGTTTGGATAGATACTATGGACATACAGGTCACCAGGTGAGGTTACCATGTAGGCAGAGGCTAGATCATACGGGGCCCTTGTGAGCCAAATAAGGAGCTTGTAGTTTATTTTTTACATAATGAACAGCCATTGGCTGAATTGACATTAGGAGGAGACATAATGACATGGTACTTTGCATAGATCCATCTCTCAAGATGTTTGAATGAGAGGAGGGAGACTAGATGGAGCTAGAGGATACTAGACAAGAAAGTGTTTTTTTTTTTGGAGACAGAATCTCCATCTGTCACCCAGGCTGGAGTACAGTGGTGTGATCATAGCTCACTGCAGCCTTGAACTCCTGGGTTCAAAAGATCTCCCACTTCAGCCTCCTGAATAGCTGGGACTATAGGTACATGCCATCGTGCTTGGCTAATTTTCCTATATATTTATTTTTGTAGAGACAGGGTCTCACTATGTTGCCCAGGCTGGTCTTGAACTCCTGGCTTCAAGTGATCCTCCTGCCTCAGCCTCCCAAAATGCTGGTATTACAGGTGTGAGCCACTGTGCCTGACCTATTTCATTTTTCATTTTTTGTGGGGGAGGGATGAGAATTAAGTGTGTGTATAAAGATTGAGGATAAAGAGCAGGAGTTTGGTGGAGAGAGAGAGAGAGAGAGAGAGAGATATGATGATGATGACTAATCCTGGAGATGGTGAAACAGATTGGTCTTGATTATGGAGAGAGACCCACTCTCTGAGTCTGGAGGAAGGAGCAGGTGGATGGACCTATGATGGTAAGTAGTGGGAATGGTAAGTCACATCACATTTAATTTCTTTCTGAGACAGAGTCTCACTCTGTTGCCCAGGCTGGAGTGCAGTGGTGCCATCTCAGCTCACCACAACCTCTGCCTCCTGGGTTCAAATGATTCTCCTGCCTCAGCCTCCCAAGTAGCTGGGACTACAGGCACTTGTCACCATGCCTAGCTAATTTTTGTATTTTTTAGTAGAGTCGGGGTTTCACCATATTGGTCAGGCTGGTCTTGAACGCCTGACCTCATGATCCACCCGCCTTGGCCACCCAAAGTGCTGGGATTACAGGCGTGAGCCACGGTGCTTGGCCCTGATGGTTTAATTTCTTTGCTGAAGCAGGAATTTAGTTCACTGACTGACAATGAGGAGAGCGGAGGTTGTGTAGGAGCCTTAATGCTCAGGATAATGGAAGAGACTGTTGCCTACGACAGGTGGAAATGAGTGCTGGGCAGTTCCAAAGGTCAAGTTGAGCCCTGCAGGGCTCCACTGTCTAGCTATGGGCCATGGAGCACCCAGGACAGAGCCAGGGAGCACTCTGCCCTGAAGCTTGCAATAAGCTGGGGGACTCAAAAACAATAAACAACTAAAAGTTGGTCTGCTTTGTAAATCATCACTACATGCCAGCAATTCTAGACAATTACACTCAAAAGATGTTCAGCTGATCTAAGTTATAGCAATTATGTTGAGTTTTAATTATGTACATGTATGTTTCAAATTAGCCTGTTTTAATATCTCATCTTTTTGTAAATATTGTATTCTACGTGGAAGTTATTTTCAAGAACGCCTGTTTTTACAGTTGACCCTGGCATGTGTGGCCCCAGCTACACACATTAGTTTGGAGAGGAAGCTCCTAAGAGTTCAGAGTTGTTGGAGCTCAGCTTGGCAAAATCCATCCCCACACCCCCTGCGGCACCACGTGTTGCCGTTTTTCTCAGAACACTCTAGGTGAACTGCGCCAGCACAATTATCATCCAGACAAAGAACCAGGGCTTGAGTCACTTCACTTCTGTCACTCTGTGTACTCACTTGGAGATTCTAGTTTACAATTTAAAATAGTGAAACGGTGAAGTCTGCGAGGTGCAAAACTTTGGAAAGTGACATTTTAAATTAATACTTGAAATGTTTTATTCAATTTGAACAATATCTTTTTCTTTCTTTCTTTTTTTTTTTTTTTTTTTGAGACCAAGTGTTGCTCTATTACCCAGGCTGGAGGGCAGTGGCCATGATCTTGACTTGCTGCAACCTCTGCCTCCCAGGTAGGAGTAATTCTCATGCTTCAGCCTCCTAACTGGGACTACAGGCATGTGCCATCACATCTGGTTAATTTATATATTTTTAGTGGAGACAGGGTTTCGCCATGATGGCCAGGCTGGTCTCAAAATCCTGACCTCAAGTGATCCGCCTGCCTTGGCCTCCCAAAGTGCTGAGATTACAGGTATGAACCACTGCGTCCAACCCAGTCTCTTCAAAATTAAAATCTATTCTTCTTTTAATTATTTTAACAGGGAAGAATAAGAACATAATGAGTATTACTGACCATTGCATGATTATTACTGAAAATCATTTTGTTGCCATGGTGGGGGGTGATGTAAAAAAACAATTCATTCTGGGTGTCAAAGGCACTAAGAAGTCTCGAATTGTGGGGCTTTTCTCAGGAGTGTTCTGACATGGATGGGTAGGGGAGAGGAGCAGATTGTTGGTGAATTGCACATGGCCTGCAGCTGGTTTCTATCCACACCTGAGCTAAGAATTTTTTGTTAGTTTTTACCTTTTTTTTTTTTTTGAAGCAGGGTCTTGCTCTGTCACCCAGGTTGGAGTGCAGTGGCATAATCATAGCTCACTGCAGCTTTGAGCTAGCAGGCTCAAGATCCTTCTGCCTCAGCCTCCCAAGTAGCAGGTACTACAGGCATGCGCCACCACACCTGGCTAATTTTAAAATTTTTTGTAGAGATTACTTTACCTTTTTAAAGGCTATGTTTCTCCAAAACCCTGA
The DNA here is from genome assembly GCA_963574635.1 of Cheracebus regulus. Classification (NCBI taxonomy): domain Eukaryota; kingdom Metazoa; phylum Chordata; class Mammalia; order Primates; family Pitheciidae; genus Cheracebus; species Cheracebus regulus. The sequence continues at coordinate 22,181 of CAUYQU010027015.1, read as the reverse complement.
AATACTCTGACGCTTTAGAGGAAAAGTTTGCTGACCCCCGGGCTCCAGCACTGGGTTCTGGCTAAGGGTTTATTGGATGGGTTTCTTGGGGGAAAAAGTGCAGGGGAATGAGTGCAAGGGAACCATGGGTACCAGTGGAGGAGCAATTTAGTGGATCCGCCTGGGGCTCGTCTTCTTTCTGTCACACCTTGTTCGCATTATACTTTTTATCTTTTAAATTATTCCATCTCCTCAACAGCTTTCCCATCCTCAGCCACAACACTACCTAGGAGCAGCGCTGCTCCTGGCCTGGGTCCGTCCTCATCCACACGTCTTGCTACCCCCATTATCCAGATTGCTGGGAGTGATAAAATGTTAGTCTTGGAAGCAAATTTCCGGGCCTGGCACGGTGGTTCAAGCCTGTAATCCTAGCACTTTGGGAGGCCGAGGCCGGTGGATCGCCTGAGGTCAGGAGTTCGAGTCAAGCCCGGCCAACATGGCGAAACCCCATCTCTACTAAAAGTACAAGAATTAGTCGGGCATGGTGGCATGTGCCTAAAGTCCCAGCTACTCGAGAGGCCGAGGCAGGAGAATAGCTTGAAGCCTGGTGGGGATGCAGAGGTTGCAATAGTGAAGCGAGATCACATCACTACACTCCAGCCTGGGTGAAAGAGCAAAATTTGGTTTCGAAAAAAAAAAAAAGCCAATTTCTCCATCCATTTGAATTATCAGGATGGAGTCTCTTCAGCACCTTCTCTCAGCTATTGTGTGTGATTTTCTCTCCTTCCCCTCCTCTCTCCTTTTAGTCTCCTCACCCTCTTATGCTCATCTTTCAAGATCCAGCTAATTTATAATAGTGAAATTCTGAAACAGTGAAAAAAAAAGACCCTGAAAACACCTTTACTATCCAACATCAGAATACTTGTTAAATCAATTGATTGTAGCATAGCTAGACAACGTAAGTCTGCCATCAAAAATAAAGTTCACACTTTAGTATGACCCTCTGTGTCTTCAAAGAGCCCTAGACAACTTTATTTTTGACATATGTAATAATCTCTTTGTTGTTTCTACCAAGACATCCATCACAGGAAAAAAGACTGGAGCAAAACAAAGAAAAATGCTGATGGACATTATTCTTTGGATGATGGTCTTACCAGGAATTTCCCTCTTCTTTCTACTTAGTGGTGAGAAATTTCCTCAATATGCCAGGTGCAGTGGCTCACTCCTGTGATCCCAGCAATCTGGGAGGCCAAGCCAGGAGGATTACTTGAGCTCAGAAGTTCAAGACCAACCTGGGCAACGGTGAGACCTTGTCTCCGCAAATAGAAAACAATTATCCAGGCACATGTGGTGGTGCATGCCTGTAGTCCGAGCTATCTGGGAGGCGGAGGTGGGAGAATTGCTTGGGCCTGGGAGGTTGAGACTGCAGTGAGCTGTGATCATGCCACTGCACTCCAGCCTGGGAGACAAAGTGAGACCCTGTCTCAAAAAAACCCAAAAAAGTTCCTCAATAGATACATATTACCTGTATTATAAGAAAATAAAAGTCTATCTTTTAAATATTGTCTGAATCAATCTCTTACCTTCAGTGTAAGAGGCTGACTTGTAAAAGAGAAAACAAAACAAGATGACCTCTGTTGGGAAGTCTTCCAGTGTGTCTTGGGTTTCAGGCTCATGTGTGTGTGTCTGTGGCTGCGTGTATCTGTCACCGTCCCAGTGTCTGAGCCTGCTTGGGGCTAGAAAGGGATGGGGCAGCCCTTGCTCTCCAAAGCTCACAGCATAGAGCAGAGCTGTGCTGTCAAAGGGCCAGTGCATGAGCCCAGAGAGGGTTCAGAGGGATGGTTGGTGGTTGTCTTCCCTCTGGCTCTGTTGTGTGCAGAATCCTGAGGAGCCAGAAAGAGAACCAGGCAGCTGGACACAAGGTGTGAATGGCCCATCAAAATGTCATTTTGCTATCCACGGGATAATGCTCAGCTATGTTTAATATGATAAAACAACACTTGGCATTTTCCTGAAGTTCATTTACAACCAAGGAAGGCTCTAAAGTAATAAAAAATTAAATGTTATAGTATTTCATCCCATGGGCTGAAATATTAAGCACTTTTCTAAAGCAATGCAAAGAACTTCGTATTCTTACTGAATTATTTCTGGGTTAAGAGATGTAGGTGACATCAAACTGCTCTTGATATTTCTAGTTTGTTCATAAATAAGTGACACTGAATGGCATTTAATGGACAAGTTTTATTTGAGAGGCAAAAGGGTACATGTAGAATATCATATCAAATGCAGAGCACTGGTGGCAGGCAGGAGTGGGGCAAAAAGTTCTTTCTTTTTTTTTTGAGACATAGTCTCACTCTGGTGACCAGGCTGGAGTGCAGTGGCATGATCTTGGCTCATTGCAACCTCCACCTTCCAGGTTTAAACGATTCTCCTGCCTCAGCCTCCTAAGTAGCTGGGACTACAGGTGCGCACCACCATGCCCAGATAATTTTTGTATTTTCATAGAGATGGGGTTTCACCATGTTGGTCAGGCTGGTCTCGAACTCCTAACCTCAAGTGATCCACCTGCCTTGGCCTTTCAAAGTGTTGGGATTACAAGTGTGAGCCAGTGTATCTGGCCCAAAAAGTTATTTTGGATCCTCAGGAGGCCCCTGTTGATCTGCTGAACAGTGGAGTCACTTGCATTTCACACTTAAATCTCTCCAAAAGTAATTACGGTTTTGACTATTCATGGTTAACTTCTAGTCCAACTAGTTAAGGAAAACAAAAGACAACAGAAAAACAAATGTTTATCCCTCCAACTCCAAGGTTGCTTTTAGCATTCAAATAACTATACACATGTATAATTATATATGCGTTTATATAAGATGTAAAAATGATCATTTTAGTATTATGATCCTACTCCACACCTGGAGAGAGGGAGAACTTAGAGGGCATATCTGTACTCCCAGGCTCCAAGTCTTTGTCCACCATAGGGCCTTCGCACTCCCTTACCCTTTCTACATCCTGACATACATGTAAAATGACCATATACATGTGGTGCACTGACGCCGTGAATGTTCGGCTTCTGCTAAGGATTAATATGTAGAATGTGGTCTAGTGCAGTGGCTCATGCCTGCAATCCCAGCAATTTGGGAGGCTGAGATGGGTGGATCACTTGAGGTCAGGAGTCCAACACCAGCCTGGCCAACATGGTGAAACCCCTTCTCTACCAAAAATACAAAAATTAGCCGATGTTGTGGTGCACACCTATAGTCCAGGCTACTCAGGAGGCTGAAGCAGGAGAATCGCTTGAACCTGGGAGATGGAGGGTGCAGTGAGCTGAGATCACGCCACTGCACTCCAGCCTGGGCTACAGAACAAGACTCTGCCTCAAGAAAATAAAAAAGTAAAAGGTAACCCCGTCTAAGCAAGCTTGCTATTGGAAGCTTGGCAAAAAGACATTAGGGCCTCCTTCTGAAGAAGGTGAAGCAAGAAAATGGGAAGATTATGGGAACAACAGTCAACCTTCCATTCTCCCCAAAAGAGTTCATAGATGATGAAAAAAATTGTAAATGGGGGTAACATATGTAGGCTATGAAACTGAGTCAGCTACATATTTATGTGATAATAGGCAGAAATGAAAATAACAGATCCTTCTAGGGTATATCAGATATTAGAACAAAATTAAATTTTCTATAGCTGTGTAGAAAGTTTTAAAGTTTTTTTTTTTTTTTTTTTTTTTTTTTTTTTTTTTTTTTAACAGAGTATCCCTTTGTAGCCCAGGCTGGAGTGCAGTGGCGAGATGTCGGCTCACTGCACCCTCTGTCTCCCGGGTTCAAGCGATTCTCCTGCCTCGTCCTCCCGTGTAGCTGGGACTACAGGTGCGTGCCACCACACCCGGCTAATTTTTGTATTTTTAGTAGAGACAGGGTTTCGCCATGTTAGCCAGGCTGATCTCGAACTCCTGACCTTAGATGATCCACCAGCCTCAGCTTCCCAAAGTGCTGGTATTACAGGCGTCAGCCACGGCGCACGGCCAAGTTATTCATTTTTAATTTGGCTATTGCCATTACATTGCATGTGGTGAGCTCATTACACATAAGGAAAGCGGGAAGCACCAAGCTAAAATTAAATTTACAGTCTCCCCCAGAGGTGGGCAGAGCCTGGTGGTAGCGGCTCTGCAACCCATGCAGGTGAGTGCCGGTTCACCTTAAGTGAGCTCTGCAGGCTCGTCGGCGCTCTCCACCTGGTAGTGCTCAGGGCGTTTGGGGCCCTTAGAGGGCGCGCTTGCGGCCAGCAGGCTGAAGAGGCTGCGACGGAGAAGGCAGATGGCTGAGCCGGTGCAGAGAGAGCACAGGAGAAAAACAGAACCCAGCGGGGTTCACGCCGAATGAGGGGGACTCAACACAGACATGCTTTGCTCTGGGTCAGGGACTGTGCTTGGTGGCTTCTCCAACGCCATCCCGTCCAACTGGCATTAATGTCCCCATTTTACAGATGAAGAAACTGAACCATCGAATGGGAGCAATGAAGCTTCGAGAGGTTAAACTAGCGGGCGGTGAAACCCAAATCGGAACCCAGGCCCGCGGGACCCCAAGCCCGTTTTACCTCCTCCCACCCCCAACATTCCCTCTCTCCCCTCTCCCTCTCTCCCCTCTTCTCTCTCACACACACACGCGCGCACACACAGACACGCACACGCACACGCACGTACACGCAAACAAAGAAGCCAGACAAGGCAAAAGAGAATCTCTCTAATCCCCAGTAACGGCCCTCAGTCATCCTTGTTAATGAGCGCGAATCAACTTTTCCGCAGGAAAAAACCGGCTTAATTGGAAAGCAGAGTTGAGCTCGTAAAACGTCGTCACGGCCTTGGCAGCGTTTAGCCCCGAAATGGCCGTCCCCGGTCCCTCGCCCCGTTTCAGCCTCTCTAGAGAAGCCTCGATCCGACGCGCTAAGGGTGCCCAGCCTCTGCGCGCCCTGGGCGCCGGATCTTGCCCGCGGGGTCCGGCCTCCGCGCCCCACCCTCCGAGCGCCCGCCCCTCCCGCGCTTGCTGCTCCCCCTCCCTGGGCACCCCAAGCCCCCATCCCCGCCTCGGGAACCCCGCATCCCTCCGCGAGTTCGGAAGCCGGCAGCCCGGCGGGGAAGCCGGGCCGGCTGCAGCACCACAGCCCGCGCGGAGACGCATCCGCACCCTAGATGTCCCCAGGCGCAGCCCCCGGCCCCTGGCTCTGCGCCTCATCACTATCCAGTTCGAGTCCCAAACAGGCTTGGAGAGCAGCAGGGCAGCGAAGCTGGGCGCGGGCAGAGCGCGCCTCTCCAGCCGGACGGGGGTGCCCTGGATGACGCGCGCGGGGCCTCGGCGGCCAAGAGCAGCTAGCGCGCGTCCCCACGCTCCGCCTGGCGGGCGACCCTGAACCGCCGGTTACCCCGCCCGCCCTCCCGCCGCTCTCGAGACCCCGCGGCGGCCTTGGCAGGACCACCCGCCCCGGCACTGCCTCGCCCTCCACCGCCCGGGCAGCCTTTCCCGAGCCTGTCCTGGGCTGGGGCCGCCCCTTCCCGAGGGTCCCTGGGGTGCAGCGGCCAACCGAAGCCCCAGCTCCGATGCCCCCCGCGCCGCTCCATCCCCAGGGCCCGAGGCGCGCGCCGCCTCAGATACTCACCGCCCGAGGCCCGCTGGGCTGCGGCCTCACTCGGCTCCACGCCCGGATCCACGAACTTGCTGCTCTGCTCGAAATCCCCTGAACTGCTGGGTGTAGAGATTTGTTGCAATGTCGCCTATCATCCTGGAGATGCGGGTGCCTGCGGCTCGGCTCTCCGCCCGGCTCCGTGAGGGGCTCCCGGGCTTCTCCGCTGCTCGTCGCCAGGCCAGGTGAGCGTTTGGTGGAGCTGAAAGCTCACGCCTCAGTCCAGGTGGCTTTAAAAAGGGTGCGTTTGGAGGTGCCCAAACCTAACCTGGGCTTCCTTCCAATCGGAGCAATTTCAAATCTTCATGCTCGTTCATTCCTATACCGGCTAATTCTGGTTTGGCAGAGAAAAAAATGCAGTCACCTCACATGCACACTCTTGTGGCCGGTTGAAGTTTATAGCTTTGGCTGAGGTTCCGCTAAGGCTCTGCACATTTATCACTGTAGAAAAGGTACTGAAACAGCATCCAGGATGTGGGTGAGACTAACAGTAGTCTCCATGGCTCTGAGATGGGAGAGAAGTGATGAAACAAACCCTCACTGCAATATTTTTGGGCGAAGGACTCAAAGTCCCTTGTTCTCTCTCTCTCTCTCTCTCTCTCTCTCTCTCTCTCTCTCTCTCTCTCTCTCTCTCTCTCTCTAGACAGGGGCTTCACTATGTTGCTAGGCAGGTCTCAACACTTGGGCTCAAGCAGTCCTCTGGCCTTGGCCTTTCAAAGTGCTGGAATCACAAGCTGAGCCCCGTACCTGGCCAGCCCCTCACTCTTGGTACCGTTCTGGGTCCCACCTCTCGCTGCTCTTTCTGCACATCCCTTACCTACCTTGGTGGGCACCAGGCACAACTTTCATCTCGATGCCTCCCTACCTCATTCTCAGCAGGGCACACAACTCAATGTTTGCCTTGGACAATTTTCTGTATTGTTGAAGTGAACGAGTGAGTCGATGAAGCCTGTGTTGTTTTACCCCACCTGAAGGTTTTGTACTAGTTCTCTACCGCAGTTGTAATAAATTACCACAGTAATAGCAGAGGAAAACCACACAAATTCACTATTTTGCAGTTCTGGAGGTTGGAAGTTTGAAATGGGTCATACTGGGCTAAGTACGGTGTTGGCACTTTGAAGGCTGTGTTCCTTCTCATGGCTCTAGGGGAGAGCCACCAGCTTCTGCAGGCCGCCCACATTCCTTGGCTGGCGGCTGCTCCTCCATCTTCAAAGCTAGCACTGCTGCGTCATTCTGTCTTCTTTCCATGCTCACATCGCTTTGTCTCCTCTTTTCTGCCCCTATCCCTTTCCACTTTTAAGGATCCTGGGGATTATATTGGGTCTAAAAATATAATCCAGATAATCTCTCTATTTTAAGGTCAGCTGATTAACAACCTTAATTCCATCTGCAACCTTAATTCCCCTTTTGCCATGTGAAGTAACAAATTCACAGGTGCCAGGGATTAGGATGTGGACATCTTTGGGAAACCATTATCCTGCCTACCACAGGTATCTTTCTTCCTTTCTTTGAAAAAAAAAATTCACATGTGTTTTACTTTTCTTTTTGAGACAGGGTCTCACTGGGTCACCCAGGCTGGAGTGCAGTAGCATGATTACAGTCCATTGCAGCCTCAACCTCCTGGGCTCAGGCGATTCTCCCACCTCATCCTCCTTAGTAGCTGGGACTACAGACCATGCCACTATGCTTGGCTAATTTTTTTGACTTTTTATAGAGACAGAGTCTCATTATATTGCCCAGGCTGGTCTTGACCTTTTGGACTCAAGTGATCTGGCTGCTTCAGCCTTCCAAAGTGCTGGGATTACAGGCATGAGCCACTGCATCCGGTCTATACCGCTATTTCTTATATCAACTCTTTTTTTTTGAGACGGAATCTCACTTTGTCACCCAGGCTGGAGTGCAGTGGTGATCTTGGCTCACTGCAACCTCTGCCTCCCAGGTTCAAGTGATTCTCCTGCCTCAGCTTCCTGAGTAGCTGGGGTTATAGAAGCATGCCATCCATCATGCCCAGCTACTCTTATATCAACTCTTGATTTAAAAATAATTGAGGCCAGGCACGGTGGCTCAAGCCTATAATCCCAGCACTATGGGAGGCCCAGGTGGCGGATCACCTGGGATCAGGAGTTCAAGACCAGCCTGGCCAACATGGTGAAAACCTGTCTCTACTAAAAATACAAAAATTAGCTGGGTGTGGTGGTGCATGCCTGTAATTCCAGCTGCCTTGGGAGGCTGAGGCTGATACTGCTTGAACCTAGGATGTGAGAATCACTTGAACCTGGGAGGTGGAGGTTGCAGTGAGCTGAGATTGTGCCACTGCACTCCAGCTGGGCAACGGAGTGAGAAAAAACTTGAGAAAATGGTGAGAAATTGTGGCCAAGTGAGGGCATTTTGATGAGGTGCTAGGCTTAAGTGGTTTACATATCTTACTTTTGCTGAAAAGAACATGGACAACTGATGGTTAGTCTTCCATTGGTCTGTGCTTCTCATATCCACTCATTTCAATCAGGCTTTTGACAGCAAGATTGGGGTTTCTGACAAGCACTTCAATTCCATATGATCCACTTTGTTTGAAAAGTAAGATTTTTAAGTCTGTTTTTTTTTTTCCTCTGAAAACTTGCTCATGGAAGTATGATTGATCTCGTATGAATGATGCATATTTAGTGTACAATTTGATAAGTTTCAGCATGTCTGTGGAACAACCACCTCAATCAAATGACTCCAGAATTTTCCTTGTGCTGCTTTGTGATCCTCATCCCACCGCCACATGCCCAGGCAGTTGGCAGTCCTTAATTGCTCTTGAGAAGCTTCTCCTCTAGACCATGAAGGCTTTTCTGATCAGTTCTTTTGTCTTCATAAGTGTCATTGCTCTTACCAGTCTGTCAGTCTCTCAGTGACACAGGTGGGCTGAAAACAGGACCAAAGCAAAGAGGACTGTGACCCACAAGTTGGGTTAAATAAATAGAAATCCACTATCAGGCGGGGCGCGGTGGCTCACGCCTGTAATCCCAACACATTGGGAGGCCAAGGCAGGCCGATCGCCTGGGGTCAGGAGTTCGAGACCAGCCTGGCCAACATGATGAAACCCTGTCTCTATTAAAAATACAAAAATTAGCTGGGCATGGTGACAGGTGCCTGTAATCCCAGCTACATGAGAGGCTGAGGCAGGAGAATCACTTGAATCCAGGAGACGGAGGTTGCAGTGAGCTGAGATCGTGCCACTGTACTCCAGCCTGGGTGGCAAAGTGACACTCTGTCTAAAAAAAAAAAAAAAAAATCCACTATCGGTTAGAATGTAAAATATAAGCACTAAATGCTTTTCATGTATCTGAAGTACAGAAACCTGACATTGTCTCTTGATTTTTAGGCAAATTATACATTTTCTCTCAATAGCAATCTTACCTTTAATTGAATTGCATTAGCTAACAACCTTGCCTCTTAAGAAGGTAGACTGACTCACATGCTGCCTCTAGGAACCTTCTCTTAGTTCTAATCATGTACTCAATTGATTTTATAACCCCACAGTAGAGTTGGGGTGAAACTAAGAATTTGGACAATCTGCGCCTTAATTTTGCTGGTTTCTTGGAGTAGAATAGGCACAGAGTGGGCTAGAATTAGCTTTTGAGGAAGTTGCTAGCATAGAACATTGAAGGGGTTAGATAAATGCCTTAAGGTGTCACCGTGACTGCCTCGTTGTAGCCAGCCCAGATGTAAAGACAGCCTGCAAACCGCATGGTCACCAAGAACATCCTCTGTCTCTCAGTGCAGCCCTCTTCCTCACTCCTCTGAGTTTAATGTAGGGAGATCAAAGGATAGAATTTAGAACACATGTGCCTGAAGTGAAAGTGTGCTTAGAAACCACAGGGCAAACCACACACTTCACGGCCAGGCAAAGCTTTATGAAGGAGGAGGGAAATACTTTCTCTTATATAGGACCAGAAACCCAGGGTTGTGCCTAAAGCCTTGCTAGCTCTTGACTTGTAAGGTCAGTCTGTGCCCATTCAGGATTCTCCCTTTGACTGGATTTATCTTTCCTTAAAGATAAATGCAGATGCTTTCACCAAGTGGGGACCCTGGTTACATCGGTTCTCGGCAGGCATCTTCAGTCTTTGCCTGCTGCCAAGCTAGCCTCCAGGGATTTCGGATTTCAGCATGGCTTGTGGGGACAGAAGGAGGCTGCAGGGTGCATGGCAGCCTTCAGCAGCCTGGAGTCTCATGACAACCACCACACCGAGACGACATTAGTTGTGGCTTCTGGGTGCCTCATAAATTTACTTTCAGATTTCAGCAAGGCATCATTTATATGCTTTATCCATGAACCATATGTGCTACTAGTTACTTTTCAGCTATTCATTTGTTTTCATTCAACAAATATTTGCTGAGTGTGTATGATGTGATTTTATGAAGTGCTGGGGATACAGCAATGAACAAAACTAACACAAATGCTTTTCTGCACTGAGTATATGTTCCAGTGAGCAAGACAAATTATATATATGTAATACATATATGTTTACGTGTATTTATTTCTCTCTCTTTCTCTCTATACACACACACACACACGCACATATATATATATATATATGTATATATATACACAATTAGTAATAAGCACTAAAAAGAACAATTAGGCAAGGACAGAAAATTTAAAGGGTTGCTGTGATGGGAAATTTTAGAAGGGAGAGAAGGCAACAACAAGAAGGGCAGGAATGAGCCACGAGGATGGCAGGAGGAAGCTCATCCTAGCAGGAAGAGTAACAGATGCAAAGGTCACGAGGCAGAGGGAAGTTGGCTTTTAGTCAGAGACAGGAAGCCCCTGGAGAGTTGAGAAAAGGGGGCCGGGTGCAGTGGCTAACGCTTGTAATCCCAGCTCTTTGGGAGGCCAAGGTGGGTGGATCGCTTAAAGCCAGGAGTTCGAGACCAGCTTGGCCCACATGGCGAAACACTGTCTCTACTGAAAATACAAAAGTTAGTCTGGTGTGGTCGTGCATACCTGTAATTCCAGTTACTTGGGAGGCTGAGGCAGGAAAATCGCTTGAACACAGGAGGCAGAGGTTGTAGTGCCCTGAGATGGCACCACTGCACTCCAGCCTGGGCAACAGAGAGAGACTCTGTCAAAAAAAAAAAAAAAAAAGACGAAGGAAGAAGGAAAGAAAGAAAAAGGAAGGAAGGAAAAGAAAAGAAAAAGATTTGAGTAGAGAGGTGACGTGGATACTGACACTTACCAAGGTATGTCTGTCTACTAGATTGAAAGGAGGTTGCAGGACAACAGAGCAGAAGCAGAAAAACCAGTTAGGAGATGATTATAGTAATCCAAGGGAGAGACAATGGCTACTGGGACCACAGAACTGGGAATGAAGGTTGTAAAACGAAGTTGGATTCTGAATACGCTTTGGAAGCCGAATTGTAGGATTTATTTACAGAATGAACATGCGTGAGAGAAAGAGGAGTCAAGGATGACGCCAAGGTTTTGACCCAAGTGATCACGGGAAGGATGGAGCTGACATTAACAAAGATGGGAAGACTGCAGGAGGAGCCTGTTTGTGGGAGATATTAGGAGTTCAGATTTGGACCTGTTACTATTTTGCTTTAATGTGACATATAGCAATCAAAAGGATCAACTCCATTAACACAGCATATGTTTAAATCTTAGAAATTACCTATTCAGTAGAAAAAGCATAATACTCTATGCAAAATTACAAAACTTAAACCAAATATTTTTGGAATGCATCTAGGTGCAGTGCAACTGTCCAAAAAGGGAAGCAAGGAATGACAAACATGGGTTTTAGGTCAGGGGTGACGCGGAGATGGGATGGGTATGATTAGGTGTGCCTTACTGTCGTGCTGGTTTCATGAACACTTACTTAATTAACTTAGCCAGACGTGGTGGCCCAGCCCTGTAATCCCAGCACTGTGGGAGGCTGAGGCAGGGTGACTGCTTGAGGCCAGGAGTTCAAGATTAGCCTGGGCAGCCTCAATAGTGAGGCCCTATCTCAACAAAATAAAAACTAAAAATAATAGCTGGGTGTGGTGGCATGCAGCTGTGGTCCCAGCTGCTCAGGAGGCTGAGGTGGGTGGATTGCTTAAGCTCAGTAGTTTGAGGTTACAGTGAACTATGATGGTGCCACTGTGCTCCAGCCTTGGGAACCAAGCAAGATCTTGTCTCTAAAATAAATAAATAAGTAAAAAATAATGAACTCAGTATGACCAAGTGGGACTTATCCCAGGAATGTAAGGTTGGTATGTATTTGAAAATCAATTAATGTAATAGATAGTGTCAATAGAATAAAGGATGAGGTGTGGGCCCACAGTCCTAGAAACTCAGGAGGATGGGGTGGGAGGATTGCTTGAGGCTGCAGTGAGCTTTGATCCCACAACTGCACTCTAGCCTGTGTGAAAGAGCAAAATCTAAAAAAAAAAAGAAGACCTGGTACCATGGCACACACCTGTAATCCCAGCACTTTGGGAAGCCAAGGTGGGTGGATCACTTGAGGTCAGGTGTTCAAGACCAGCCTGGCCAACATGGTGAAACTCTGTCTCTACTAAAAATACAAAAATTATCTAGGTGTGGTGGCATGTGCCTGTATTCCAAGCTACTCAGGAGGCTGAGGCAGGAGAATCGCTTCAACCTGGGAAGTGGAGGTTGCAGTGAGCTGAGATCATGCTACTGCACTCTAGTCTGGGCAACAGAGTGAGATTCTTTCTCAAATAAATAAAGAGGAAAAAATCAAAATCACATGATCATCTTGATACAGAATAAGTATTTGACAAAATCCAACGCCCTTTCATGATTAAAAAAACCCACACAACAGACTGGCCATTATCCTCAACCTGATAAAAGGCATCTACAAAAACTCACAGATAACATCATACTAATGGTGAAAGATGAAATGCTTTCTCCCAAAGATCAGGAAAAAGACAAGGATATCCACTTTTGCCATGCCTATTCAATGTTGTACTAGAGGTACTAACCAGGGCAATTAGGCAATAAATAAAAGTTTAAAAATTGAAAAAATAAAGGAAATCCAGAATAGAAAGAAGAAAATAAAATTATCTCTATTTTCAGATATATGATTTATATATAGAAAACATAAGGAATCCACTAACAAAAATGGCACCAAGAAGTGCGTTCAGCAACGTTGCAGCATGCAAGATCAGTGTGTGCAAATCAACGATATTTCCATACACTAACCATTACGATAACATCAAAATGAATTTTTAAAAAGCCGGAATACACTTAAAGGAAGTGCCAAGTTTGTACTCTGAAAATTACAGAGCATTACTGAATGAAATTAAAGATGTAAATACATGAAAAGACGTCTCTCTGAACACCGGCAGGCCTTACAGCCCAGGCAGACTCTGTAACCCTGGTTCACCAGGCCACTCCCCAGCTGGGCCTACTTTGGTTCCTCTGCAAGAAAGGATCAGGCGATTTCAATGTATTGCCAAGACCAAATACCAGCATTAGAGAACTCTCAGGGCTGTGTAATCAGTGATTATGAAAATAAGGAGCTCTTCTCTTCCTTGTTGCGAAGGACCAGAGCCTGTGTGGTGAAAGCCAAGAACACACAAAGTTGAGCTGTTTCCGAGGTCAGCCAGACTGAAAGCCCAGCTCCTCCATCTGTGTGTACACGGCCTGGCATCAGTGCTGGAGTGGCTGTCATACCAGCCCCTACATCAGAGAGTTGTTGTGAGGATTAAATAACACGTTGTCCACGTGCTTGGCGCATCATCAGGAGACTTATTTCTAAAGTAGTGATAAGAGTATCACCAAAGCCTAGTCCACCTCAGAGAGAGAATTGTCTGACACGAGAGCCCTCCTGAGAGGCAGCATAAATTAATCATTAAGAGTATAAAATCAAGGCCGGACGTGGTGGCTCATGCCTGTAATCCCAGCACTTTGGGAGGCCGAGGCCGGTGGATCATGAGGTCAGGAGATCGAGACCATCCTGGCTAACACAGCGAAACCCCGTCTCTTTAAAAAAAAAAAAAAGAGTATAAAATCAGATGGGCGTGGTGGCTCACTTTGGGAGGCTGAGGTGGGTGAATCACCTGAGGTCGGGAGTTTGAGACCAGCCTGACCAACATGGAGAAACCCTGTTTCTACTAAAAATATAAAACTAGCTAGGTGTGGTGGCACATGTCTGTAATCCCAGCTGTGGGAGGCTGAGGCAGGAGAATTGCTTGAACCCAGGAGATGGAGGTTGTGGTGAACCAAGATCGCACCATTACATTCTAGTCTGGGCAACAAGAGTGAAACTTGGTCTCAAAAAAAAAAAAAGTATAAATCCTGGAGCCTCACTGGTTGAACTGCAATCCCAACTTTCGCCACTCACCTCTCTACCTGTTAATGAGGTTGCTTAGCATCTCTACATTTCAGCGTCCTCTTCTGTAAGATGAAAATGTCTCAGCCCATTTGGACTGCTGTAACAAAACACCATAAACTGGGTGGCTTAAACACAGCAGAAACGTATTCCTCACAGTTCTGGAGGCTGGGAGGTCCACGATTAGGGTGCTGTTGCAGATTTGGTGTCTGCTGAGGGCTCATTTCCCAGTTGACAGACAGTGCCTTCTCATGGTGTCCTCACGTGATAGCAGGGGCAAGGGCACTCTCTGAGGTCTTTTTTATGAGGACACTGATCTCATGCATAAGAGCTATGCCCTCATGACCTAATTACATCCCAAAGGTCCTATCTCCCTAATAGCATCACCTTAGGGGTTAGGTTTCAATGTATGAATTTGGGTGAGATACAAACTTTCAGACCACAGCAGATAATAATAATAATAATAATATAATAATAATACCTACCTCTTGAGTTGTTGTGAGGTGTAAAAGATTTAAAGTATGTGAAGGCTGGGTACTGTGGATCACACCTGGAATCCCAGCACTTTGGGAGGCTGAGGCAGGATGATTGCTTTAGTCCAGGAGTTTGAGACTAGCCTGGACAACAAAGTGAGACCCCTGTCTCTACAAAAAAATTAAAAAATTAGCTGGGCATGATGGCATGTGCCTGTGGTCCTAGCTATATGGGAGGCTGAGGCAGGAGGATTACCAGAGTCCAGGAGTTTGAGGCTGGAGGGAGTCACTGTACTCCAGCCTGGGCAACAGAGTGAGACCCTGTCTAAAAAAAAAGTATGTGAAGTCCATTGACCTGTACCTCCTGATGAGATACACTGAGAGGAACACAGTAGCCCTTCTGTCAGATTCTTGACAAGAAATACATAAGTCTAATCATGGGGAAACATCAGACAAAGCTGAATTAAGGGACATTCTACAAAATAACTAGCCTATTCTTCCCAAGAAGGTTGGCATCACCAAGGGTAAGCGAAGATTCAGGAAGAGTCTAGCTTAAAGGAGACGTGAGAGACATGTCAAATAAATGCAACACGTGATCCCGGATTGCTTTTACTAGTTGTGGTGGGACCATTGGCTAAATCTGATTAGGGTCTGGAGATTAGGCCCTAGTAGTTTTTAAAAATTTTAACAATTACAGTACTGTGGCTCTGTAAGAGAACATATTTTTAAAAAAAAACAGAAAATGCTCGCTGAAGTATTTAGGAGTAAAAAACAATTTTTTAAAAGTATGTAAAGTTCTTAGAACCATCCTTGGCGCATACATAAAAGTATGTAAAGTTCTTAGAATGACCCCATGAGGGTTAGCTGTTATTTTCTAGCTGAGTTTTTGCAGTGCCGGGTTCCATTTAGTATCCAACGGTGCTATTGTGACTTTGATTAACAATGCTGCAGGAAACTGGCTGATCTCACTGCCTTCTGTTTTCCTGTTTCCCAGTTTGGTTTCCGATCTCACACAGTCCCAGAAAATAGGTACCCCATAAATATACACATCCACTAAATATGCACAAATTTTTTTTAAATTAAAAAAGTAATAGAAAACAGAAAAGAAAATATAGAAATGCTACAGGGAGTTTCCTTTTCTCACACTTAACACCTCTCTGTTCCTCTTGCTTGTTTCTGCCCTCCTTCCCTCTCTCCATTCCCCTTTTATTGATGGGCCTCAGTTTACTGGTAGAGGCCGAGCCCACCTCCACCCATTGGTGGAGGCTCCCGGGGCAGGACTGGGTGGATCGGACTCCTCTGACTCAGCAGGGCAATCTGCTGCCGAGCATGGAGAGGGCTGCTCGGAGAGGAGTGGGACGTTTGGAGAGAAGCGATCTCCCAGAGACTTTTAAATAGTTCTCTATGGTCTCGTCTCCCGAGCCGGATTGGATGATCAGATGAGATATGGGGGAGGGATGCTGTCACATAAAAATGCCTACCAAAGCCATGTGCTGATTTTTAATTTATTGGGGGACTAGCTCCCTAGGGACCAGGATGGCCAGACAAGGGGAAGAGAATTTAGGGTTAGTTAGTTAGGGTTTCTTTTCTCAAAACTTTTGTCATGCATGGATGGCTAAATCCTGAACCCAGCCCTCAGTGCCTTTTACCTTGGGATGAGAGGATTGAATTATTGTGTTTGTTGGTGACTTGGCAGCTCCTAATAAAACGTAGTCACCTGGATTCATTGTAAGGAAGGCCAGTATTGCTATGGATGTGTAACTACCTTAGAGTCCCACCCACTTGAGCCACCGTGGGGCCTTCAGGATACTTGGGGTAAAACAAAAATCCCAATCAAACGTAGTTCATGGGGTTTTAAACCTCCATGGAGAGAGGTCTGCCAGTGGGAAGGATGAACAAAAATGGTTTGATCCTCCTCAATATGTATAGGGGTGAGAGGATAGAGAAGGACATTATTCATAGAGGTTATACTGGCTGCAAAAATAGGTGTGCTTCGTGGGTATTGGACTGTCAGAATGATTTGAGGCAATATCTCCTGAGGGTGAACTGGCAGCACTGGTGATTTTAGACTAGCGGTGACTAACACTAGGTCTCCTTCTGGCATTTTAAAAGAGTATTGAGCTCCTACTAGGTGCCAGATACCAGATGTCTAGGTGCTGACACATTAGTAACAAACACGTGCATGTCCAAGTCTTTTTCAGTTCATTGAATATTCAAGGAAAAAGTCAGGGTGGGGTCTTTAATACCTCTAATTTATTAAGGGAGAGAGCAGTTTTCAGACTCGGAATCATCCACAAGAAGCCCTACCCAGCTGGAATTTAATAACCCTGTGTTGTTTTCAGGTACTTATTTGTGGTGTCCCTTGTCAATTCATTTAACAATAGTTATCAAGGGCCAGGCAAGTTTTGGATGACGGAGAATACTATACTGGACAAGCGGACAGGAGTTCCTGTCCTCACGGAGTATGCATTCTAAGGGAGAGTAAAGCAGGCAGTATTTCAGGTGCTTATAAACATTATACAATAAAACAAAGCAGCGTGAGGGAAGTGAGGAGCAGGTTGCTTTGCTTTTTTATATATTTACAAGTGGTAGACGTGCTTTCTGTTTACAGGAATGATATGACACCTCCTATCCAAATAAAATTTAAGTTGAACCTGATTTCATTTAAAGAAAGTGATAAGTAAATAATCGTTAAGCAAGACGGTAGGCAAATAAATGACAATGCGGCAAGTATTGATTTAAGGCAGTGGTTCCCTGCCTTGGCTACACATTACAACACCTGGGAGCTTTTGAAAAATCCAGACCGTCAGGCCAAACTCTAGACCAGTTGCATCAGAAGAATTAGCCAAGTAATCCTCATCCTAGCCTCGCAGGGGGTTTATTTGCTGGAGATATTGAACCAGAGAGGATCCAGATTCAGGTATCAGGCAGGACAGAAGGTGGAGCTGAGGTTCCAGAGAGCTCTGGGGTTGGGTGACATCTGCATACTAAATGGTGGGACACCCCCACTCCAGTACATTTTTACTTCTGTTCCCAGGAGGGCAGCCTGGCTTATTTTCCCAAAAAGGAGACTAGAAGATTGTTCCCTGGAGTAACTGAATAGGCTCAGAAAGACTGAGTTGAAAATAATGATGTTTGGGGGGTACCCAATGACAAAGTAGGGTTTCCACCTAATAATAACCAGTAAAATATACCCATTGGCATACCCTTCCCTGCCCAAGAACCCAGAGCTTCTAATTAGCTATAGGATGGAGGTCTCAGTCTATGCCCACTAAGCAAATTGGACTTTTTAAAAGTTGGTTACGGCGGTGGAATTGGAATGATGATCCATGCTTAAAGTGTGGGCACTGACTGATCCCATCCTGAAGGAAGTAGGTTACACAGAGGGGCCAGCCGGCTGGAGATGCCTCTCCATTGGCCCACCATTGATGTGTGCTCACTAAGAAGAGTAATTGACCATGCTTCAGTGAGCCTGACTTGATTCTCACATCTTTATGAATTATTTTATTCAATTTTCACAATACCTTCATGAAGGAGAGGCTATTATTTCCTCATTTACAGGTGAGGAATCAGGGACACAGACAGGTTAAGGAACTTCCCCTGGTTCATGAAGCTAGTTGGACTTGAATCAGGCAGTTCGGCTCCACAGTCGCTGCATCAGCCACTAAACCTTGCTGTCTTTAGTTGAATATACATTTTAAGGAAGCGGGGGGTGGGAAATCCTGAGACATGTCCCTGGTTCCTGCAGGCTACAGCTGGTTTGAGGAACAGGTGTCTCCGTCTCCCTAACCAGGTGCTTAAAGGCTTCCTTGACCTGACCCAGCTCACGTTTCGAGTGTCCTCTTCTGCTACACCTGTGTTGTCATTGCTCCAGACTGAGTGGATTGCCCTCAATTTCCAGAAGACATGCATGCTTTGTGTTGCCACGTGCTTTTTCCTTGGCCTGGGACCACCTTCTACTGTATTTTTTTTATTTATCATAATCCTTTTTTTTTTTTTTTTTTGGTCATGATTCAACTCAAGCCAGCTCTTTCATGGTCACATCTCCCAGATCAAAAAAAAAAATTTTTTTTTTTTTTTGAGACAGAGTCTTGCTCTGTTGCTCAGGCTGGAGTGCACTGGTGTGATCTCAGCTCACCACAACCTCTGCTCCCAGGTTCAACCAATTCTCCTGCCTTAGCCTGCTGAGTAGCTGGGATTACAGATGCCTGCCACCACGCTGAGCTAATTTTTCTGCATTTTTAGTAGAGACAGAGTTTTGCCATGTTGGTCAGGCTAGTCTCGAACTCCTGTCCTCAAGCAACCCACCTGTGTTGGCCTCCCAAAGTGCTGGGTTTACAGGCATGAGCTACTGCACCTGGCTCAGGTGAAAATGAGCGGGACCTCTTTTATAAACCCATGGGATTTGTCTGGTACTCTGTGGAGCAACTCTGCTGTTTCTGTCTGTCTGTCAAGTTCACATTTTCTTTTCTTCTGCTACCAGCAACCTGGTTTTCCCCATGGTGAGCCATATCGGGTGAGGGTTGAGCTGCTTTTATGGGATCCCAGGCTCATCCTGTCAGGGCATTCTTTTTTTCTGACTATAGAAATTGACTTGGGAATAGACCCATGACCCAAACCAAGCCAATTATACCTGAAATCTCAGCTCTTAGACTGTAACAGTTGGGAAAAAGGCATTGTCTGCTGGGCTTGCCAACTTGATAGAAACCTAGCCTCGAACTGCTGGGGGAAACTTCAGCTGCCTTATGGGATCACGGTCCTATCTAAAGTTGGTCAGTGAAAACAGAACAGAGCCAAAAGTTGGAGAGATGAAGAAATGATGCCCTCATTTAAGCCGCTGGGTCCAGCCTTGCTTTCCAGAATCTGCGTCTGTGTCTTTCTGTTACTTGAACAAATAGGTGCTCTTGAGCCAGTGTGAGTTGCAGTTCATCCTAGGCAAGTGCCAGAACCCTGACGTGCACACAGCCCATGTGCCTTGGATTTGGATGATTCTGGTTCTGAGTTCTAGGGGGCAAGGACACACATGTGATTCTCTGTGCAGCACAGGGCATAGAGTAGGTATTCCGTCATACATGCAGGCTTACTGGGCGACTCACACTCAATGCTGTTGGGTGTGTTTGAGAGTCCCATGCTGTTCCTAGGGGCCTTGGAGAGCATTCCCTGGTTTGCTGATCTTGTTCTCTACCTCCTTCTCTGGAAATCAAACTTTCTCTAGTTGCCAACAGCAAAATCAAGTTGCTGTCGGAAGACGTCTTTTTACTTGTCCAGTCCAGAACCACCACTCCTCTGCCCCCCACCCTGGCAATGAGAAGGGCGTGTCTTTCTCTTGAAGTTTCTTTCAGGGCACTGGAGATCCTTGGTAGATAATCTCTATGTTTCACTTAAATTTAGCAGGAAACCCAGAGGATTTAGAGAGGATGGGATTTAGAGACAGCCATTTCTCGATCAGGAGAGGAGAAGAAAGAAGTCTTAACATAAAGGCCTGAAGTGCAGACCCTCAGGACCATCTGTACACAAGGACAGTCCACAACTACGTTGTAAAGTAAGGTAGGCGTCTTTGGAGCCCAGCCAGTCCCCAGAGCAGAGGCCCATCTTTTCCCTCCTGAAGTGCCTCTACAGGTGGCTTCTTGCCCATCAAGCCACTGAGGTCAGTCGGTCCCCTACTCCTGTCTAGCTGGCTGTCCTACACCCTTCACAAACTTAGACCATTGAAAATTACATTCCTCATTCTCTGTTCAATTCGCTCACCTCCTGGGTCCCCAGTGTCTTAGTGCTAACATTACTGTCGGTCACCCAGCTAGAACAGATGGGCATTTCAGAAGTAAGGGTCAGATAATATCACCCCCCTGTGGCCCACACTGTTGCATCAAGCCCTCCCACTTGAAGCACTCGTTCCCCTCACTGTACCCCTATCCCCCAGCCTCAGCTCTCACCAGTTAGGCCTAGGGCCTCTGCCAAGGCTGGGTTCATTCTGATTGCTGAGTGATCTTGCCTTACCAGATATGAAATATTTTGAATATCACTCCTGGGATACCTAAAATTGCTGTATCAAATAGCTGTAATTCTATGTTGTACATTTATAGTTTATTATCTTTTTAAACTTTTTTTTTTGAAAAAAAAAATAGAGAGAGAAGGTCTCACTATGTTGGTCAGGCTGGTCTAAAACTCCTAGGCTCAAGTGATCCTCTTGCCTTGGCCTCCCAAAGTGCTGAGATTACAGGCGTGAGCCACCGCGCCTGGCCTATTAGACATTCAGACATTTAAATGTACTGAGTTAAATCACTTGCTGCAAGGCTGGGCACAGTGGCTCACGCCTGTAATCCCAGACTTTGGGAGGCCAAGGCAGGCAGATCACCTGAGGTCAGGAGTTCAAGACCAGCTTGGCCAACATGGCGAAACCCCATCTCTACTGAAAATACAAAATTAGCAAGGTGTGGTGGCGCATGCCTGTGGTCTGAGCTACTAGGGAGGCTTAGGCAGGAGAATCATTTGAACCGAGGAGGCAGAGGTTGCAGTGAGCTGAGATCGAGCCACTGCACTCCAGCCTGGGCGACAAGAGAGACTCCATCTCAAAAAATATATATATATTCATTTGCTGCAAATATACAGTTTGAGTGTCTGCTATGTGTACTTGCCCGGCTTAACAAAATGCAGAGAGAACTATGCGCCCCCACATGAATGTACTGCACCCCACATGGATATGCTGAACCCCACAAGAGCCCAGATGCTTGCATGCCCCAGCCTCTCATTTCCTGTGGACCAGAGAAACAGGAACAGAGAAGACAAAAGGGGAATACTATGATGGAGAGGCCACCGGACAGATTTCTCGGAGTCTGGTGGATGACTGGAGGCTGTGGGGGTTGGACAGCTGCAGCAGAGGCTTTGAAGTGTGGCAGAGTCTGCCTGGTGACGTCGCAGAAAAGAGGCTGTACAACTTGGGAAGAGCCTCCTAACACCCATGGAATTTGGGAACAAGAATCTCAAGTTTCTGATCATGGATCATATCTGCAGTGAAGGCTCTCTCCTACCCCCAATTCTTTATTTTTCTTAAAATGCACATGTTATCCTTAGATGATTCCTATGCCACTGACTCAGTTTGGAATGGCATAAAATAAAACTAGTAGATGGAAAGAATTTTTAAAAAGCCAGGGGGAAAAAAATGCTGATGTGCTCAGTGTTTCTCCTTGTTATTAACCCTTTGAGAGCTGGTTTATTCTTCCTCTGTGGGTCCCCAGGCCCCATCTCAGTGGCTCTTAGTGAGCAGGCTCTCCTTGTTGAATGCACACCTGAGTAAATCTACACAGCACAAAGGTTCCTACTCTAGGGATTAGCCGGCTATGGCTGTCAACTTGCCTTACTACTGGGATGATGAAATTGGCCTTTCCTCTGCTCTTGCTATGAACATGCGTCTGTGTCACTCATTTCAACATACGCCGTGGTGGAAGCAAATAGCACTCTTCTGAACTGCATCTGGGGGTGGGGGTGGCGGCAGTGGGCAGTAGGGAGATTTGCTGTAATAGAAGCTGGGCACATAGAGACCATCTCTGTTTTTAAGACATGTACACCCTGTTAGTCAAGCAGGACCAGAGTTTCCAGCAACTCTTTTTTTTTTTTTTTTTTTTTTTTAGAATAAAAAGAATGAAAGAGAGAAAGGAAGAGGAAGAGATTTTAGAAAAAGAGAGAAAAGGAGAAAGAAACAGCAAAAGAAAGAAAAAATGAAAGAGAAAGAGGAAGAGATTTT
>CAUYQU010027014.1:0-12051 GCA_963574635.1 Cheracebus regulus | reverse complement strand
TATACCCGGCCCTGCAAAAAAAAAAAAAAAAAAAAAAAAAAAAAAAAAAACACCTGTCATGTAGTTTTAGCTTGATTACTGGGGAAGGAAAGATTCTCAGAGATCCACACCTAGTTTTTCTGACAATTTTCAACTTATTTTCAAAGTTGCTAGATTTGTTCCTAACTTTTTAATATTTTTTTTGTCTTTGTTGATCATTGTTTGTTTTCCTCACTTCTTTGTTTATTTTACCTCCAGGTTATACACTTTATATGCTACCTAAATCAATCTTAATTCAAGGAGAAATACTTTCCCAGTCTTTTATTATCTGAAAAGAGAAGTAATTAGCTCATCTTACTTCAAGGAAATATATTGCCCACTTAAAGGCAGTTGGTAGTTCTGTGGTTCACAAAAACAGGATATTGGTTTTTTGTTGTTGTTGTTTGATCCAGTGGAGTAGTTGACATGTTTATGTTTTATGCTTCATTGCAGAAACTTGGAAGTGGGGACCCAGTTTCACAAGTAAGGGCAGCCTTGTTTGTGTATAATGGGACATTAATATACCCGGTAGGAGCTCAGTTAGCACATGTTTGTTAATGGTTTTTCTTGCCTTAAAATAAAGGATTCTGAAACATGTTCCAAGTAAGATGGATGATTTTTAAAAGCAGTAGCAAGAGGAAAAGCGGAGGATGAGAAGCTGCTCCTAACCCCATTCTCTTCTGAATCTTCTCTGGTTCCTGTTAGAGGTTAGAGATTGGCTTTAGTTACTGCTTCTGCTTTCAGTTAATGGTGTTAGTAATTTATAAATGGGCCCACCGAATTTTAAAAAGAAAATTTGAGAAGGCCTTGACCTCTTTGCAACACCTGTATTTAAAAAGAAACAACTATCCCATGTTTTGGAAGAGTCACATGTCAGCTCTTCAACGCAGTCTAAGATAATGTGTTGGGACAGCCTTGAATTCACTCTTTGTGCCTCAATTTCTTCATTTGTAAAATACTAATAATAGCACTATCATATTATTGAAGAATTAACTGTGTTTTTCAGCCGATGATAATAATGCTTGTCATAAAGTAAGGGCTGACAAAATGTAGCTGTGCCGATTATTTTCTCTATGTTACTCTGCAGCTATGGTTTATGGGTGTGAGAGATAGTTACTTATCCCTTCCCCAGAATCTTTCTGTGGAATGTCCGTCGTGACCTTATTATTAATTTCTTTTTGGATGCTTGACCTCTTGGTTACAAGTGCGTACATTATGGCGCTCTCTTTGCCTGGAACTGGAAGTGAGAAACTGGCTTGAATTAAGATCTGTGAATTCATATTTTCTTGGTAAAGTGGGATCGATTTTATTCCAAATAATATTTGTTTTCTAAGGGAGGAAATTTCCGGCCTCAGTTTCCTTAGATAGGTTTGACTCTTGCTTGGTGTTTTTAATAGCTGAAAAGAGATGGAGTTCATTTCTCTGGAATAGATTGTGGTTATAATTTGAAGTTTTAATTTCATTTGGAAGCCGGAGGTTGAATAGTTATCATTTTATAGTAAATGTATTGGCAGGGGAAGCTGGCTGCTACTGTAACCCACAAACCCCAGTGGCTTATCACACTGACTTTAATGTTTTGTTTATAACACAGTTGGGTGAAAATGGGGATGGCAGTTCTGCCACTCTGGAGTGCCTCTTCTACCCTCTCAGTCCACAAGTCCTGCACTGGATGCTTTGCATGTGATTAGCAGATACAGGAAGAAGGTAGTATGCCAGGTGCAGGGCCAGCTTTCTAGGCCACCCTGGACAGAACACCTCTTCTGCCTGTGGTCCTTGGTACAGAACTCATCACAGGGCAGCTACTAACTACAAGCAAGGCTGGGAAATGGAGGCAAGTAATGTGCTCAGAAAGACAAAGGAAATGGCTGGTGGACAACTAGTTACTGCCAAAGCAAAATAGCTAGTTCAACCAATTTTTATATTATGAAACATTTCTCAGATACAATACATGCACATACGTGGTAGTTACAAGAATAGTAACATGACTACTCAGTTTGATAGATAATATATTACCAATGCAGTTGATGTCTTCTATTCACATGCCTCTATGCCTCTGCTTGCATCTCTGTGTTGCTCAGAAGCAAACACTATTTTATTAGCTTTTTAGTTATCATCTTCTGACAGATATATGTATGCCCATAGGTTAACGTTTCTTGTTATTTTGGGTCTTTATACAAATGATATCTATTGTATGTATTCTTTGGTGAGTTTTTCACTCATTTTTATAATTCTGAAATTCATTTATGTTGATGTGTGTAGCTGTAATTGATCCATTTTTACTGCTGTATGGTATTCCGTTTGTTGGGATCACCACAATAGAGTTATTCTGTTTCCTGGGCGTTTGGTTTTTTTTCTTTTTGCAAGCAATGCGGCTATGAATCTTCCTGTACATATCTCTTCATATACATTTGTAAATTTCTCTAAGGTATGAATCTCGCTCCTATACCACAATACCACCCTATTAAAATTGTATGCAGTAGTATGTCTTTTTAAAGGAAAAGTTAAATAATTTAGATTTCCATTTACTCTTCCTAGGCTGGTATGAGTGTGTTGTTATTGAGGGCTGGCTTCACGGAGTGTGAACTAAGTCAGATTAAAATATTTTAACTCCATAGATCCATTATACTTCTTTGCTTTTTAAAGAAAATTTTAAAAATAAATCCCTGAAGTCGTAGTTTTACTTCTATTAGCTATCTCACTTTGTGCAATGTGGCTAAGTTATTTTGAGGGGTTCTATATTATGTTCATGGCATATCATTTTTCAGATGTATAGAGTTCTGTGTGACAGCTAGGTTTATTTCGAAGATAAGAGAGTCCCCCAAATTATTTTTTCTCCCCACTGACTCATTAAGTGAATTTCCAACTTCCTAGCCTCATTCTTGTGACTTAAGGTTTTACTTTCTTTTAGAAAGCAAATTGTCCTTCTGACAATACATAAATTATAAGCAGACTAATCATTTAAGAAAAGCAGAAATCATCTGAATTCCAGAATCAGAAAAAATTGTGTCCAAGACTCAGAAATGGAGACAATTTGATGGGAAAAATAATGGTTTTAGGGGCATTATCATAGCAAATGACAGGGTGACTTTCACAGGCCTGTTTGTGATAGTGCTGTCTACCCAGGCAGATGGCACCACCCGATGTGACATTGAGTCACAGCTGTCTCTCAGTGGGATAAATCTATGAGTTTCACATTAGAATAACCTTGCTATAGCCCAGAAGAAGGGCAGTGTTTTTCATAATAAGAAAAAGAAACATTGAAAAATTAGACTCCTAAATAAGAGTCATGGTGGAAAAATACCTATTATTGTAACACAGCCTGATGAAGTTTTGGCACATGGCTCATTCTTCCAGCACTGATCTTGTCATTCAATATAAATTTCTGGTTGCTTGCTCACATGACTCAGGGTTGCATATACCTAGAATTTGCCTTTGTGGGGAAATCCTTTCAAGCCTTACAGGCTTAACGTATCTGGAGTGGGCAGAGGGGAAGACTGACATTTTAAACCTCATGTTTATTAAATTATATGTTGGAAAAAAACTCCTGCAATTTTAAACCACATGATAGTGGAGCAATTTATTTTTCATTTATAAAATTGTGTTATTGTAACAGTTTTTCTTTGAAAGGAGATGAGACAGAGTGAATAGAGAATTTCTCAACTCCTTTTTTTGCAATTTGCTCCCTAGCTGTGAATAGTTACTCAGTCCTTTGGGTCTTCAGAATTTATTTGTAGCTTGATATCCTGGTGGCCTAAAAGGCAAAATGCTGGCACCCAGCAGTCGATAGGTAAGGCTTTAGGGCCCAAATGCCCAGATTTGAGTCCTAACTGTATCAACTCCAGCATGGTCCCAAATCTGTCTGTGCCTTCAGTTTTCTAATTTGTAAAATAGAGATGTTCATGCTAATATTTAATTTTTAGTGTTTCAGTAAGGCATAAATATAGTTCAACACACTAATAAACCCTATTAAATCATTTTCCTCCTCAACAAATAATAGCAAGCCTTCTCTCTGACAGACATCATACTAAGTGCTGCTGGTAATATAAAGATCACATTATTGCCTTGTGAAGGAGCATCTAATAGTTCAGTGGAAAGGTAGGCATTTTCTGTAGAGTAAAAAAATGCATTCATATTTCAGGAGGTGCCATTCTTGTGTTGGTACACTATTTACTTTCTTCACATCACCCTAAATCCTCCATAATTGTTTTTTGTCTTACTCTGTTTAGGCTGCTTTAACAAAATACCAAAGAGTGAGTGGCTTACAAACAACAGAAATTTATTTCTCACAGTTCTAGAGGCTGAGAAGTCCAAAAATCAACGCACTGGCAGATTCTGTGTGTGGTGAGAGCTGCTTTCTGATTCATGCATGGTGCCTTCCAGCTGTGCCACCACATGTTAGAAAGGGCGAGGAGTCTCTCTGGGGGCTCTTTGATAAGGGCACTAATCCCATTTATGAGTGCTCCACCTTCATGACCTACTCACCTCCCAAAGACCCCACCTTCTAATACCATCACATTGAGGATTAGGATTTTGGTGGAAGGGACACAACCATTCAGACCATAGCAATTATAAAACAGTGTTATATATTTTTTGTTACTACAAACATCCCTTCTGCAAATTAAGGTAAGGAGAAATAAATCCATCTTCATCATCAGATTCTTTAACTTCTTTTAGGCTCTCTGAGGCCCAGCTGAATTGTGACACAGACAGGTGAAGACTGAAGGCCCAGAAGGGATTCGAGTCAGATGCATAGAGGGCCTGTCAGTGGTCTCCTTGGCAAGTTCTTGCAGCCAATAAAAGAGGAATTTTTCCAACATTCCTGCCGTTTCATGCAAGCAATGGGGAAGAACATACTTCTGTCTCATGTGTTCCCCCTAGGTGAAATGACTTATGTTTCCCATTTGGGTGACATATGTTCGAGGTCAACCTTGAGGTGTGGCCTGTGACCATTTACCCCCCTGGGAGCTCCTGCTTACAAACTATAGGCATTTGCCTCTCCTCTGAGCCTCCCTGGGAAAGTTCTGTTCTGCTAAGAGGACAGACAGAGGGGATGTACCCAGAGTTATTCAGCTGCTGTGTTGGCGACCAACTCGGGAGTAGGACGAAGACACCAAATTCGACCTTAAGCCCAATCTATCCTCTGTAATACAGCTTTTCAATTTGGATGCCTAACCAAATCGGATGTCTATTTTTCCATTGACACAAAATCCGGTAGTGAATTGTCCCCTCCAATCCCTTGGTTGTACTCTCTATTTTGCCATTCACCAGCTCTGTTATCGTAGGTAACTTATTTTACTCTCCAGACTGTAAGAATGACAGAGTATCCATTTCCTGTTGCTGCTATCACAGAGTGCCATGGACTTCATAGCTTACAATAGCACACATTTATTGTCTTACAGTTCTGGGGATCAGAGTTCAACACACGTCTTATTGGGATAAAAGCAAGGTTTTGGCAGGACTATATTCTGTTTCTGGGAGGCTCTAGGGGAGGATCTGTTTCTTTGCCTTCTTTAGCTTCTTCTAGGGGTCACCTGCCTTCCTGGGTTTGTGGTCCCTTCCTCTATCTTCGAAGCCAGCAGCATAGCTTCTCCAAATCTCGTTCCTACTCTGACACTTCTGTCTCCCTCTTAGAAGGACCCATTTGGTTACACTGGGATCACCTCAATAATCTAGGAGAATCTTTCTATCTCAAGACTCTTAACTTAATCATACCTACAAAGCAAAGTCTCTTTTACCATGTAAAGTAATATTTTTACAAGTTCAGGGATTAGGACAGGGACATCTTTGGTGGGGAGAGCATTATTCTGCCTTCCACAGAGAGTTTGACTAGATAATGTCTGAATTATTTTCTACTCACATATATTTTGCCTATAAATTAGGTTTGCAGATCTAATAATTTTTCACACTCTCATGTCCTCATAAAAATATAGGTTACTTCAGACCAAAATTCTTATATTACTCTCTCCATCTTAGCCCTTATTTTACCTTCTCTTTACTCCTGCAGAATCCATTAATAACTACTTTCCTCTCTACAGATCTTTGATTCACTATTTAAACTCAATATTAGAAACAAACTCAGTTTCTAATTTCCTCACATTCCTTCTGTGGTTTAAATGATACTTATTTAGTCTGATACGCTCTTCAAGGTTCAAATATTATTCTTTGCTGATATTTTATCTCATCAAACCTGCTTATTCATAATTGATGGAAAAAATGACATAGCCACCCCGTCCATCCACCTTTCTCTATACAGTAAGGGTAGTTTAATTTGGGGAATCTTAAGGATTAAAGAAATAGGCATTTTATTTAGAATACCCAACTGAGTTTTAGGACCAGAAATATGAAGTAGCATGTACTCTGCTATCTAGCTAAATACTTGCAAAATATTATAGTAGAGCTTCACTGTTCTGAAGACATTTGCAGAGTGCTTCTGGAATTGGCTAATTAGCGAGAGCTTGTTTCCTTCTTACTACTCCTCATTGCATTGTTTGTCTTACCATAAAATCATCAAATGGAATTTCAAAAACATCAACATATGTTTTATTTTTTTCTGACTCTTCTCATCAGGAGAGAACCTCATTTTTAAACAGCTGTTTTCCTGATTTTATCTTGGTTGATGCAATGCTCTTTTAACTGTGGATGAAATAAGAGGATGGAAAGTGTCAGGAATGCTGATATTTTATCAGACCCTTATTTAGGCATTTATGAAGAAGACGGTGATTACTTATTCATTCCCAAATTCTCTACCTCCCATTTAAGTAAGCGTCTGCCTGCTTCTGCTAATTGTTAAATAATGAAAAGTCCCACCCCTCCAAAGATTCTTTGAAAACATAGCAGCTATGGTGATGACTAAGTTTCTTCAAGTGACACCTGGAAAAAGAAAGTATTCTGTTTCTCTTTGCTGTGAGAACACAATTTTCAGACCTTCTCAATAGGGCTTGAATTTCACTACAGCTCTTCAAAGAGCTGCTATTATTTTGGGCTACTTCTGGCAATTGTCATGAAAATGATAAAGTGCTAAGGCCTGAAGGCTTGACACAAACTGTCACTAGCTCTGTGTGTGTGTGTGTGTGTGTGTGTGTGTGTGTGTGGCTATCAGCTTTGATGTGCTAATTACATATTACCCCTTGCTCCTTAGTTCTTTTCCTTAAAATTTATATAAAATCAAGATAAAAAGCATGCCTTATTGGGATCTTCGCATCTTTGCAAGAATTCATCATCTTGAAAGGAAGAAGGATTCTTCCAACTGTTTCTTAATCAGGGCCACCCCTTAGGTGTGCAAAGCCTGAGGCAAATATTTATTTTTTTGCAGGACCTGTGTCTATATCAACACTATTAAAAATTATTACAACATTCATGAGGTCATGCATAGTGCCTTATATGAAGTTCTGGAATAAGAAGTAGAGAAGAGGTACTTATGCATTTGTTTATCTTCCAGCCGGAGCCTGTGAGGATTCTTTGCAGTGGTTGGGCACCGCCTCTTCATGTTAATTGCTAAATGTAATAAGGTACATTTATTACCTTATACTAAGAATAAGATAGCAATAGTGCCATTGTTCACAATTCCATGGCGCTCTGGACCCTATTTGTACTAAAATAATGCTGACCTTTTTGCCTTTGAAACTTCCCAGTACCATTTATTACATTTACTTCACGTTGGTTGTAATCATCGCTCATGACCTGGATTATTCATGCCACTGTCCACAAATCCTGGCTTCCAGGGATTTTCTTAAAGGTAGTTAAGAGGCTTCATTGATAGGCACAAATACAAATCTTGTCCAGAGTACACAGAAAATAATGCAAACAGTAGTCCACATTCCAGTCATCTTGAATTTATTGTGTGGAATTCTGTAGCGTAAATATAGCACGAATACATCTTCCAACCATGTCTCCTCTTGAACTCTTTAGGCCATAATCACTGCATTCCTAGATTGTGAAACCTTTTAATGTTGATCAGCAATGTGGTCTCAGACATGGCTACCACAAAGGGCCGTAAGTGGAGAGGAAGGTGGGATAGGTAGAGAGAGAAAAGTGATTTTTGAAAGCAAAGCGTATTCCTTATCCAACATGGCTTGAGATTAACCCAGAGAGCACCTTGTTACCATATGGATGGGAAGAGCTTATTGGCACTGGGAGCAATGAATGTCCCAGGAAGAGACAGGCACAGCCACCTGGAGGAATACTTGCCATATGCTGCAGAGCTGGAAAAGGGTGGGGTGACTGTCCTGAGTGCAAGTGTGGGGATGGAGAGGGGTCTACCTATTAAAGGATGCCTATCCCACCCTGCCAACCTAAGGTGCTCTAGACCCACATGCAAAGGCCCACAACACACACTGCCAAAGCGTCAGGATTGACCCAAAGCATGACTTGTCCTCTGTTTGTTGAGAATAAAAGTGTCCAGGCTGGGTGAGGTGGCTCATGCTGTAATCCCAGCACTGTGGGAGGCCGAGGTGAGTGGATCATGAGATCAGGAGATCAAGATCATCCTAACACGGGGAAGCCCTGTCTCTACTAAAAATACAAAAAATTAGCCAGTCATGGTGGCACACACCTGTAGGTTTAGCTACTTGGGAAGCTGAGACAGGAGAATCTCTTGAACCTGGGAGGTGAGGATTGCAGTGAGTTGAAATCATGCCACTGCACTCCAGCCTGGGGAACAGAGCCCGTCTCGAAAAAAAAAAATCAGCACGCCAGCAGTACTCTTCTGGTAGTCCAATTACTATACCGGATGATGAAAATGGTCCACTTGCTTGCAACAGTGTTCCAGCCATGGAACTTTAAGAACACCGCACAGGTACAACTCAGGGCATCTGGTCAACTTCACTTTTAGGAGTGCTGGATTATTGGGTTTAGAAGTTTGGAGAGCAACTCAGAGGAAATGAACAGAAACGGAGCCATGACCAAGACTCTTGGTTCTTGACCAAGGCTTGGCGCATGTGGCTCCTGCTGGTTCCAGATAGAAGAGGGGAACTTGGATGAAAATATTGATGATGGTACTTTAAAGGACAGGACCCATTTGAAATGCAGTAGCAGTCCTAATTCCTTGAAATGGCTTTAAGTGAAAATGGAAGTGTGTACATGGGTGTTAGACTGATTACATGGGAGTGAATTTTTATTTATTTTAGTACTAGCTGGCTGGTTGCATTCTCCTTCCCTCTGTCACCTGTCACCCACTCATCAAGTAGTAACTGACCGCCTTTGATGTGCCCAGCAAGCTCAACTTATCCATTAAGAGCTAAGGCCAACAATACTCTTAGGGGCCCAGAAAAATGCTCTAATTGCGTTTATGAACAA
This sequence comes from Cheracebus regulus, assembly GCA_963574635.1. Lineage (NCBI taxonomy): Eukaryota > Metazoa > Chordata > Mammalia > Primates > Pitheciidae > Cheracebus > Cheracebus regulus. Next base: position 2,739 of record CAUYQU010027014.1, on the reverse strand, counting down.
AAGAAGAAAATGAATGTTTAAGTCCAAGAAAATGTTTTAATATATAATGAACTATTTATCTTTATACCAACAGCCACAAGGTATATTTTAAAATATTTTTTATGGAGGTAAAGACCCACCAAGGCTAAAATGCCCAAAGCCTAGGGAGATCATAATACAGCCCTGGTGATCAGCCCCATCCTAGAGGCTGGGGCTGCAGCAGTGAGCAGAAAGCAGTCCATGAGAGCTGGAGGAAGATGGAAAAGAACACAGGAGGCTACAAAGAAGGGAGCACCAGGTTTTCTTATCAGCTTGTCCAGATATTTGGCACCAGGAAGCCAGGAAGAGTGAGGCTTAAGGGCTTTCAGCGTCAAACACCAAAAACACGGAGTCAGTCTCCTCTTTACAAATGCAGTGTGATCAGAAGTCCTGTAAGGGAAGTTTGCAAAGGTGCTTACCTCACATGGGCATTTAGCTCAGTCTTAGAGGGTTCAAATACTGTCCCTGGAGAAAAATGCTTGAGCTGCATCACAAAGGGTGATAGGAAGAATGAGAGGACGTTCATCATGAAAATTAACTCAAGGTAGGACATTCGAGGTAGAAGCGTGCTGTATTTGAAGCACCAAAGCGTGAAAGTGCAGAGTACCTGAGGTTGGAGTGAATTTATAGGATAGGTAACGTGTAGTTACAGCAGTAGATGCACCTAAACTGTTTGATGTTTGAGCTTCATTCTGAGGATGAAGGAGAATCATCGTATTCATCAGATTTGCATTTTGGAAGGTGACCATTCTATTTAGAAGGCTACCTGAGGTTAAATGAGAAGGGAAGACATAAAATCTATGAACTGTAAGAAATATACAACCTGATTAGTTAACCTTCTCTTGGTAATTGCAGTCTTAGTTTAAGCGGTTGTCCTCAACAAAGTCTTACTGTCTTTCCAGTAAAGGTGCATAGTGAGGGAGAACGAAGGAGATGGGGGTAAGAACGTTTTGGTCAATCTTTTCAAACTACAGATATCTCTGTGCTCTCTCAAATCATTCCGATACAACCCATAGGGGAAGGAATTCTCTGCGTTTTGAAAAAACAAAACCTGCTGGGGCAATTTGGGTATATGTCAACCTTATCCTAGCAAAGAATTACTGAGTTAATAAAGCTCTGAGGGTGAATTGCAGGCTTGGGTCTGCTGGGGACCAAGTGTTGAGCTAGAGGACAAGAGGGGACAATGAAGAACTGTATTACTGTAATGCTTTCCCGGAGCATTGCAGTCACAGAAAAGCAGGCTCTAGAGTGGTTATAAAAAATAAGAGAGCCCCAGTTCTTTAGAAATGTTCACTTTAGTGGAGGAGGACAGAAAAAAAAATAATACACAGAAAATAGAAGCAGAAAGAAAACGAGAACTGAAATTGTCAAGAGGGGCTGGACCCTGAAGGGAAACTAAGGAAGGCCAAGTCCTGATATGTTCTCGTCCCTTCCTCCTATTTTTGACATGAGAACTAAAAAAGCCTTCAAGACGTTTGAGAATGGGAGATAAATACTAATCAGATAAGTATCCTATGTAGCCACAGTTTCCTAACCAGTTTCCCTTGAAACGTTCTCAGCCAGGGGTCTTTGTTTTCTGTGCACATTTCAGGTAGTTCTTCTGGAAATCTTTGCGCAACGCTGGAATTAGCTGCCGTTGAAACGTGGGCTCTGTAGTGTTGGAGCCAAGAGAAAAGAGTAATAAGAGTTGGAACTGGTCTGCTGAGCAAAGCCTCCTTTTTTTCAAAGCAGGAGGCTGTGGAGTTGGGGGAGGGGGGTTTGATTAAAGGAAGAAAACCTGTGACCAAGGCAACCAGAAGGCCCCCAAAAGCCTCTGGGAGCTTGGGAGGAAGAGGCATGAAGAAGTCCTGTAGATTTGTTACATCAAGACATTAATGTTTTTAATCAAGGTTCCTAGCTGACCCTTAGGCAATTAACTCACGGTCCAGTTGTCCTATTATGTATCTTCAGCTGATTTTTCTCTTAGTAACTTCTCTTTTCCTGACCAGCACTACTAAATTTGAGAGGTGGTTATGAGCTGCTACATCAGCATTAATTTAATCCTAGTACTTAATTCATTTCTTTGCCTTTTGTAGCTGATTGTAAAAAGGAGGAAGTTATTTCAATCAAGGTTTTGTCTTTTTGAGAGAAGGATCATTTAAATATGTGAAACATGGTATTTCTAAAACCAGGGAAAGTAGCCTCATGAAATAATACTGACCTTATGAATGAGTCCACATTTCATTGTCATTGCCAGGTGCACACAAGAGCTGAACTAGCTTTCAAAATCAATGTTCATTCAAGTGATGATAGGAAAATGATTATAAAAGTACTGATTTAAAAAATTAAAATTTTGAGAGCATAATTGCAAATATATGCCTTAATAAAATAGTAGACATTATTTTTGGGATTACATGAATTTAAGAACAAGGCAAATTGACAGCTTGTATTTAACCATACAGGTTGATATCAAAGTTTGAACTGATAATAAAAGTACAGGAAAATATAGGTAAGAAAGTATTTAATAAAATGGTATTTAAACAGAAGAAACAGATTTTGTTATGCAACTTGGTGTTTAACATTATTATTATTTATTTTTTTAATTTTATTTTTTATTGCATTTTAGGTTTTGGGGTACATGTGAAGAACATGCAGTATTGTTGCATAGGTACACACGTGGCAGTGTGATTTGTTGCCTTCCTCCCCTTCACCTATATCTGGCATTTCTCCCCATGCTATCTC
>CAUYQU010027013.1:0-40104 GCA_963574635.1 Cheracebus regulus | reverse complement strand
TGGGGCTGCTCCGCCTGGGAATCTCCTGGTCTGGGGGTAATAAAAATCCGTCTGGAAATGCGGCGTCCACTCACCCTCTGCACTTTCACTGGGAGCTGCAATCCTGAGCTGCTCCTAATCTGCCATCTTGGATCTCTCCTTGTTTATTTTTTAACACCTATTATGCCATCAATTTCTATTCTTCTTTCCTTCCTTTCTCCATTCATAGATGTCACTCTGGAGGCTCTTTCTGCCTACTCCCTCTGCTTTTTATCCTTCACATTTTCCTCAATAAATCTAATTTTGTCTTGGTGTCAAAGACAAAAACTGATAGCTACTACTGGGAGTGACCTCAAAAAGCAAATAGAAAGGGTTTAGAGAGTCTATCACTTACCATCCAGCTGGTAAGGCCAACCCATTCTGACTGGAATTTGGGGCACAGATAGTACTTGACACATGGTGGAAGTTCAATTGCTGAAGTTTTCACTGGGTGGTGGCCTGGGAAAAAGTGCCAGTGTAGGGAATGTCCTTGCCTGTATAATGATTTGGGCTTTAAAAGATCTTAGTAAGCAGACTGGAGTTGGCTTCTCATTACTAAGTTGTACTGATGCCCTGCTGAGAGAGAATGAGAAACTGAAGGCTGTTTACAAATATAGCCTAAGGGTCAGAATGAGAGTCCTCTTTTGGAGCTTATACAAAACTGAGACATGTAGAGTTGATGGGTCCCGCGGCAAATCATCATTACCTGAGGGGCAAAATAGGCAGATATTAAGAGTGCTGCTTAACATGTACAATCAGAAGGTGAGAATGGAGAGGCAGGAAGCTAAGGGCAGTCATTTCAATAAATGTCTTTGTTGCTCAGTTCCTAAATTTAAGCAGATTTTCAGATCTAGAGTCGACTGACTGAGAACGTGGGTAGGTCCCTAGGAGGACCATGCAACACTGTGGCAAGTAGATATTTTAATAATCCCTCCTGTCATTCTCCAAAAGGAGTTAGGGCGTACACTTGAGAAGGGCATTTACACTGTGGAAAGGGAGTTCCCAGTTATTTCAGAGGAGCTTTGGACTTAGGGACTAAGTCGAGTTTGGTAACTGGAGACCCAAAGTGTTGTCATGGCCTCTTATGTGTGGGAAATTATGAGAGTAAGTAATAAAGTCCTAGCTAAAGTCTGCCTCACAGTGAGTTCACTGGGTCTGAAGACCCATCTGCTAGGTATTTCCTTGTCCCTGGGTATACAATTACAAAAGGCATCACTGGCAGTTGAAGAATTGGGTCCTTGAGCTGTTAAAGAGCTATCATAATGAGAAGACCAACTGAAAGCCTTTGAAACTGTCCCCAACCCTAGCCAAGATAGAATATAAATGACATTGTGTTCCAGGATAGACTAGTACCACGCTGTATCCTACAGAGTTAATGCAGGCTTCCACAGCAAATTTAAACAAGTAGTACTCTCAACTGAAACTATGCTGGACATGGTATAATTGCTAGGGCAGATTAATAAGGCCTCAGTCACATAGTTTGTAGACACTGATTTGATGAATATTTTATATTCCAATCAGAAATAAGGATAAGGAATAATTCAACATTCATGTGGAGGAGATATTTATTTCCAGCCTTGTCCAAGGAGCATGTTAACTCCTCTACCCTCTATTGTAACACAGTCAGAAGAGATCTGGACTGTCTGGTCATCCAGTGTATGACATCACATTGTTATGTTAAATCAGCAATATGTGGACTGAGCAGGATGAGCAAGATGTAGCTGGAATACTAGAGGTCTTGGTAAGACATGTATACAGAGGCTGGGAGATACACTTTTAAGAAGGTTCAAGAATTTACGACTTCTGTAAAGTTTTTTCAAGGTCCAGTAGTCAGTGGCCTGTGGAGCTATCCCCGCCAGAATAAAAGACAAATTTCTGCATTTTGCATCTCCTACTATATAATGAAGCCCAATGCCTGGTGGGCCCTTTTGGGTTCTGGAAGCAATGAATTCCATGCCTAGGAATACTGCTTTGGTTCACATCTAGGCAACGTGTAAGGCTGCCTACTGTGAGTGCCATGTGGAGCAGCAAAAGGTTCTGCAGCAGTTTTGAGTTTACAATAAGTCTCATTGGGAGACTCACCGCGTAGGGCTATGGGGCTTTGGAGCAAGGCTATGCAATATGTAGCAAAGGATCTTCTTGAACAAACAGCTCTTGGCATGGTACTGGGCCCTAGTAGAGGCAGAAAGCTTCACCATGGGATACCAAGTTACCATGTGTCCAGAAGTATCCATGATAGTTGAGTTCTGTTGGATGTAATCATAGACTTGATGGGCCCAGTGGCAGATCATCGTAATATGGAAATGATGAATTCAAAATCTAACCACAGTGGGACCAGGGCATGAACAAACTGTATGAGCTAGCTGCCCAGCACCCGTATCACTCATATGGTTGTACTAACACCCCTTGCTCAGGCTACACTGGCCATAGAGGTGGTCATATGTGGCCAGCTGAGGGAGAAGAAGAAAGCTCAAGTTTGATTTATCAATGAGTTGGCTTCATATGTGGGTGGAAGCTAAAAATAGATGGCTGTAGATTACAGCCATATTCAGGGGTGGCCCTAAAAGGCAGTGGAGAGGGAAGATCTTCCTAATGGGCAAAGCATCAAGCAGTGTACCTGGTCATCCATTCAGTATGGATGGATAACTGACCTGTGGTAATTTATGTAGATTCCTGGGCAGCAGCAATGGTCTGGCCAGCTGGTCAGCATTTTAAAACACAAATTAAAGCAATTGGAAAAGACAGATAAGGTCTGGAATAGAGTCTTGCAGACAGATATGTAAGAGTGGGCACAAAAGGTGGAGACTTTTGTATCACATGTCCATTCCTGAAAGCATGTACCACAGAAGAGGAACTGAACAACCAAGTAGACAGACAGATTCCACCAGTTAATGTTAGCCATGCTGTGTCATGGCCGGCCCCAGAACTGGCACAGTGGCACATGAACAAATGGCCATTTGCAGAGATGAAGGCTACCCATGAGCCCAAGAGCATGAATTCCCACTTACCAAGGCCAATCTAGCTACTTGTCCCTGAAGGTCTAATTTACCAGCAACAGAGACCAACCCTGAGTCCCTGATATGGCACTATTACTTGAGAAGATAAACCAGCCACTTGGTGGCAAGTCAACAACACTGGGCCCTTTCCATTCTAGAGTGGCCAGCAGTTTATCCTTACAGGGATACATATGTATTCTGGGTATGGGTTTGCCTTTCTTGGCTTCAGAGCTATAGCTCATACCACTATCTAGAGGCTTAAAGAAGGCTTGATCCACAGGTATAGTATCCAGCTCAACATAGGATCCAAACGGGATCTATTTCATAGTAAAAGTGGTATGAGTATGAACTCATGACTAAGGGATCTACCAGTTTTAACACATACTGCACCATCTGGAGCAGCCAGCCTGATAGAGTACTGGGCAGCCTACTGAAGGTGCAGCTGGAGTGCTGGTTTGGACACGATATTCTGCAAGAACAGAGTGCCACTTTTCAAGATGCAGTATATATACTAAATCAGGGAGCTCTAAAGGCACTGTCCCTAATAGGAAGATTACACAGGTACAGGAAAAAGGCAGAGGAAGCAGAAGTGGCCCCACTTACCATCCACCCAAATGACTCATTGGGGAACTTTGTGCTCTCTGTTCCTGCAACTCTGGGTTTTGAAGGTTTAGAAGTCCTGGACCCCAGGGCAGGCGTGGTGGCTCACACCTATAATCCCAGCTCTTTGGGAGGCTGAAGTGGTTGGATCATGAGGTTAGAAGTTTGAGACCAGCCTGGCCAAGATGGTGAAACACCATCTCTACTAAAAAAAAAAACAAACAAAAAAATTAGTTGGGCATGGTGATGGGTGCCTGTAATCCCAGCTACTCTGGAGGCTGAGGCAGGAGATTCTTTTGAACCCGGGAGGCAGATAGCTAAGCTGAGATCGTGCCAGTGCACTCCAGCCTGGTGATAGACCAAGACACCGACTCAAAACAAAAAAGTCCTGGTCCCCAAAGTGGGGCGAATTTTTGCCAGGAAATACAACAAGGAAGGTCCCATTGAACTACAAACTATGGCTACTGTTTGGGCATTTTGGACTCTTTGTGTCAAGGTACCAGCAGGCAGGAAGAGGAATCCCCATCTTGGCAGGGGTAACTGACCTAGATCAACAGGAAGAAGAAGGGCTACTTTTATACAATGGGCAGAGAAAAATATGCGGCCCCTAGGTGATCCACTTGGAAGTCTTTTGAGACTGACTTGTAACTGCGGAAGGACATGTACAACAATCTCAGCATGAGGTATGTGTAATTGCTAATAAATACATATTTCTCATCAGGAATGAGGATTTGGGTCACACCCGGGTTACACCACTAAGATGAGTGAAAGTGGCAGCTGAAAGAGAGAACTTGAAATTGGTATGGAAGAGAAACATAAGTAGCAGTTGCAGCCCTGAAACCAACTGAGTGACAGGGAGTATGGTTTGTCCCAATAACCCCTTTATCTAAGTTTTCCCTCAAGATGTGAGGTTTAGAGGAATCAAAGAAAAGCTACACCCAGAACATGACAGGTTCAACAGAGAACTGCTGGAAAGGCTAGAAAGGAAAAATAGAGTTGAGGAAACCATGAAGAAAACAATATAGATGCAAATTCTTCTAAAGTTACAGAAATATCAGGAAATAATATTTATGAAGATGAAGCAGATGACAAAGACGAAGGAACAACAACAAAAAAATCCTTTGACAAAATGCCTCCAGCATTCATTAAAAATGGCAGTGATCCACCCCCAAAACCCAAGATGCAAAACAAAAATGCCAAGAAAATGCCTCCCAAGCTGGCCTATTGAGAAGCAGCTAATGACCAAGTAAACAAACTAGTAAAGCATTTGCTAATGGTGATACAAAGATTTTCTAACAAAAAATACACAAGACTTTGCCTATAACTCAGGTGAAGGGTTCCAGATCATCAAAATTAAGGTTAGCTGTGATGCTAAACCTGTGAATGCAGATGAAATTGACAATGAAGTGGGACCCTCAGCGTCTAAATGAGAAAGAATAGGGGTGAATCTGTGATAAGATTATTGATACTCTAGGCAAGGTGAAGCCACTTCTGTTAAGATCTGATGCTATCCCTCCTGACAACCATAAGCAAAATGGAAAAGATGCCATGAAGTTTCCCTAAGGTTTCCAAATGGCTTTTGAGGTCAAACTAAGAAACAAATCTACTGCAATTCAATAAAAAATGTGAACACTTATGCAGCCTGGGAAGTTAATTCATCTTGTTTTCCATGCAGGATCTCAACTCCCAAGCCTTATCTTCCAAAACTTCTCATTTTGTATCCAACTTTAACCTGGTTTAAAAAAAAGAGAAAAGAAAAAGATAAAGGAAACATCAAAATAATCACCTTGGCATGTCTCAGATGTTCTGATTTATGTATATCATCTTGTTCTCTTGCTTTACAAGTAAAGGTATTTAAGTATCATTTCTGTTTTGCTTTCAAGAGAGAGAAAGAGAGAGAGATAGGGAGAGAGAGAGAGAGATGAGAGAGACAGGGAGAGAGGAGGGAGGAGAGAAGGGGGGAAGAGAGAGAGAGAAACCTGCTGTGAAGACTGTAGCTAGCTGACAGTCTTCTAGTGCTATACCTTGGAGATTTATCATGGCATTTACGATTTGGCCCCTACCCAAACTTCTTCACAGCAGGGGTTATAGAGCCAGGCATATCTGCTGAAATTGGGACCCCCTCAAATGGTCAGTCTTGCTCTGTGGCTCCCCATTGGCCTGGCCGAAACATTCTTAGAGCTGTTACTCTAATCTAAAGCTGTTCCGACTGAGTCCAGCTCCCTTTTCTCATGACGTTGACATGGGTGTCAGATCTGCATCCCAGTCTCAAATTCTTCCTGCTAACTGCTTCCTCTCACCTACAGCCCTTTCCCCCAATCCATCTCTTCCATGTTTGTCTTGGTGTCTGCTTCTCTGTGGACCTGAACTGACCAAAGTCCCATTTATTGCAGGATGTCTAGCATCCCTGGCCTCTCCCACAAAGGCTGGCAGCCCTGTACCCCCAATCTTGAGGCCACTAATGACACCCTCCACTGATTTCTTTAATAAAATGTTTCAATTGAGAACCATTCACTCAGAGAATAAACATCAAGATCACAACATTTTAGAGCTAGAAGAGGTCTTACAGATAAGGAAAAATTAAGGAACAAAGAAGTTTAATGACTTCCTGTATTTATTTTCTCCTTTCCTATAGTTCCTTCACCTTCTACTCATCCACTAATCCAATTCTTGCACCTCAACTGAAACTGATAAGTTTGAATAGTACGTTGTTATTATCAAAGAGGCTGCAAGCCTCAATTCAGAGAAAAATTTAGGAAATTATCACCTTCTGAAAGTGATACTAGAAAAAAAATCAGTAGATTTTTTTGGTAGATAAAATTAGCCATCTGTATTAAGTAACTCACCCTTGGACTTGGCTTTGAATTTATTACTTTTGTGACCGAGGTGCTTTCCAAGTTTCCATCAAGTCACAATGGATATAGTGTTAGTAAGACAATCTTCAAATGTGGAGGTACTGTGGAGTAATCAGTAGTAGACAGTATTGTCTAAAAAAGATTCAAGAATTTTCGCTGTTTGTTTGATGACTTTGTAGCAGAGACTATTTTTCACTTCAATTCAATAAATATTCATCTAATACATTTATTTACTGAGTGCCTACTGTGTGCCAAGCATTATATTAAGCACAAAGTATACAATGGTAAACAGGACATGATCCTTCCCCTCAAAGAACTCATTAGTTGGGACGTGTTATTTTTAATGGGGATATCACCCCCACAAGGGGGCAAAAAAACATTAGGTATTACAATGGTCTGTGGCCCTCCAAAGAGCCATAGTACATAAACAGACATACACTATATCTGTGGTTTATGGGGGTGGGAGGAGCAATTAGGAAAGAAGTATCTAAAATGGCTGCTTAGGGGATCGATTGTGAAAATAAGGCTAAGAAATATGGTCTAGAGGAAACGAAAAGGAGAGCAAAATAAAGAAGATGAAAGAGCAGGAAATAAAAGTAGAATGATGAAAGAGAAAAAGGAAAGGAGGGAAAAAGATAATTAAAGAAGAAGGTATGTGAAATTTTAAGACAAAAATAGTTTTGTCTACCACCTAGCCATATGACATAGAACTTTTTTTCCTTGTCATTCTGAAATACGAGCTTATTCTTCTTATAGTATTTCTGACTCTGGCAACAAAGTATTAAAAGAATGCAATACTGGAATGCCTACTGTTTATAAAGAATTCTTTATCCTAAAGCACTCTGTTTCTTGCTCAAATACTCCAAATATCCATACTTTTTCTCACTTAAAACTTAAACTTACTTTGGGAGGCCGAGGTGGATGTATCACAAGGTCAGGAGATCAAGGCTATCCTGGCCAACATGGTGAAACCGTCTCCACCAAAAATACAAAAATTAGCCAGGCATGGTGGTGCGCACCTGTAGTCCCACCTACCTGGGAGGCCGAGGCAGGAGAATGGTTGATGAACCCAGGAGAAGGCAGTTACAGTAAGCTGAGATCATGCCACTGCACCCCAGCCTGTCGACAGAGTGAGACTCTGTTTCAAAAAACAAAAACAAAACAACAAAACTTAAACTTGCCGGGCATGGTGGTTCATGCCTGTAATCCCAGCACTTTGGGAAGCTGACATGGGTGGATCACCCTAGGTTAAGAGTTCTAGACCAGCCTGGCCAATATGGTGAAACCCCATCTCTACTAAAACTACAAAAAAATTAGCTAGGTGTGGTGTCATGTATGTAATCCCAGCTACTGCGGGGGGTGGCTGAGGCAGAAGAATTGCTTGCATCTGGGAGCTGGAGGTTGCAGTGAGCTGAGATCACACCACTGCACTACAGCCTGGGTGACAGAGAGAGACTCCATCTCAAAAAACAAATAAAACTTAAACTTGTGTCCATTGAAGTACAGATAAAAAAATAAAATAAATTAAACTTATATGATAATTTCCTTATTGAGTTCCTAAAAACCCTATTATTGCATTTACCTGTAATGCACATTTTGTTAACTTCCCAATATTGAAGTCCTTAATTCATAGCAATTATTAATTTCATTTATCTGCCATAGTAGAGTAACCCATTTGTATTTATTTATTTTTGAGATGGAATCTCGCTCTGTTGCCCAGGCTAGAATGCAATGGCGAGGTCTTGGCTCACCGCAACGTCCGCCTCCTGGGTTCAAGTGATTCTCTTGCCTCAGCCTCCTGAGTAGCCGGATTATAGGCACCCACCACCATGCCTGGCTAAGTTTTGTATTTTTAGTAGATGGGGTTTCCCTATGTTGGCCAGACTGGTCTCGAGCTCCTGACCTCATGATCTGCCTGCCTCTGTCTCCCAAAGTGCTGGGATTACAGGCATGAGCCACCACACCCAGCCCCATTTGTTATTGGGGCTGATTAAATTTTTCTGCAGTTTGGATTTGTCCCTAGGACCTTTCCCTTGCTCTGAGTATGAGGGCAACAACTTTCTGAGTACTAGTCTGATTTATTCGGTTATTTTGATATAAGAGTGATCTCGCTAGCAAACACTAGTATTTCAGTGAATAGAAAGGTATTATTTCTATTAGCACTTTAAAATGTGTTTTATGGTGGTATAATTAACATAGAATAAAATATATATCTTAGATATTCAATTTGATGAATTTTGACAACTGTATATCCTGTGTAATTACCACTTGAAACAAAATATTAATCTATTATCTTAGAAAGTTCCCTTGGACTCCTTTTAATCACTGTCCCCTATAACCACTTTGGGATTTCTAAAACTAGATTGTCTTTCTTGGATTTCATATAAACAATACAGTTTGCACTCTGTTGTGCCTGCCTTCTTCTGTTTATCAAAATACTTGTGAGACTTACTCATGTTGTCAGGTATACCAGCAGGTTGTTCCTTTTTATTGCTGAGTTGTATTTCATTGTAAGAATATACATTATTTTTAAATTACGTCTGTTTTCCTGTTGATATACATTTAGGTTATTAGTTTTTGGTTATTATGTATAAGGTTGCTCTAAACATTCTTTGTGTAAGTTTTCTTGTGAACTTGTATTTTCATGTCTCTTGGATAACTAAGTGAAATTGATGAGTCATGAATTAGGTAGATGAAAGTACAATGAAAAAGAAATTGCCAAGTAGTTTTCCAAAGTATTTTACACTCACATTAGCAATGTGTAAGTTCTAGCTGTTTCACATCTTTGCTATGTTTGGGCTACTAGACTATTTCAGCACCTTGGAATGTTTGTGAAATGAATTCCACTGCAGATTTAATTTTCATTCCCTTGATGATCAAAGATATTAAGTACTTCCCCCCATTTTTTTATTGTGTTAAAATACGCATAACAAACTATTTTGTAGTGTACAGTTCCATAGTATTAAATACTGTACATTCATAAATGTTGTGCAACCACCACCAGCATCTATCTCTAGAATTCTCTTTATCTTGTAAAAACTGAAACTATACCCATTAAGCAGTAACTCCCCAGATGCCCCTCCCCCACCAGCCCCTGGCAAACACCATTTTACTCTGTCTCTATAATTTTGACTCCTTTAAGTACCTCAGATAAGTGGAATCATATGGCCCAGTACCGTTCCATGGCCTGTTAGGAACTGGGCTGCAAAGCAGATGAGTCACAGGTGAGCAAGCAAAGCTTCATTTGTATTTACAGCCATTCCCCATAGCTCACATTACTGCCTAAGCTCTGCCTCATGTCAGATCAGGGGCAGCATTAGATTCTCATAGGAGTGCAAAACTGTGCATGCAAGGGATTGAGGTTGTATGCTCCTTATGAGAATCTAAAGCCTGATGATCTGTCACTGTCTCTCATCACTGCCATATAGGACCATCTAGTTGCAGGAAAACAAGGTCAGAGCTCCTACTGGTTCTACATTATGGTGAGTTGTGTATTTCATATTACAATGTAATAATAATAATACACAATAAATGTAATGCACTTGAATCATCCTGAAACCATCTGCCCCCAACCAGTCTGTGGAAAAATTGTCTTCCACAAAACTGGTGCCAAAAAGATTGGGGACCACTATTCTATTGTATGTATATACCATATATTGATCATTTTTCTGTGGATGTACACTTGGGTTGCTTCTACATTTTAGTTATTGTGAATAATGCTGGCATGAATATAGGTGTGCAAATATCTTTTTAAGACCTGTTTTTTTTTTCTAGCTCCACTTCTGAGTATGGAGATGTATTTTCAATTATTTTAGGAATATATCCGTAAGTGGAATTGCTAGATTATGTAACTCTATTTTTTAATTCTTTGAAGAGCCTTCATACTGTTTTCTATACTACCTCTACCATTTTCATTCTCAACAGTGTACAAGGATTCTAATTTTTCAACATCCTTGCTAATATATATTTTTAAATAATAGCCACCCTAATGGGTGTGAGGTGGTATCTCATTATACGTTTGATTTGCATCCTAATGTAAGTTGGGCATCTTTTCATTTGCTTATTGGCCATTTGTATATTTTCTTTGGAGAAATGTCTATTCATGTTCTTTGCCATTTTATTTCTAGATGGAGTCTTGCTCTGTCACACAGGGTGGAGTGTAGTGGTGTGATCTTGGCTCACTGCAGCCTCTGCCTCCCAGGCTCAAGTGATCCTCCCATCTCAGCCTCCTGAGTAGCTGGGACTATAGGCATGAGCCACTATGCCTGGCTAATGTTTTGTATGTTTGGTAGAGACAGGGTTTTACCATATTGTCCAGGCTGGTCTTGAACTCTTGAGATCAAGTGATCTGCCTGCCTCAGTCTCCCAAAGTGTTGGGATTACAGGTGTGAGCCACCATGCCTGGCCTCCTTTGCCCATTTAAAAATTGTACTCTGTTAGGAGTTCTCTATACATTCTGAATGTAAATCACTTATCAGGTATGACTTGAAAATATTTTCTCCTATTCTCTGGCTTGCCTTTTTACTCTGTTGGTAGTGTCATCTGATATACAAAATTTTAAAATTTTCATAAAGTGAAATTTGTCTATTTTTTCTTTTGTTGCCTAGGACTTTGGTCTAATATTCCAAGAAATCAGTGTTAAATCCAATGCTATGAAGTGTTGTGTGTTTTCTTCTAAGAGTTTTATAGTTTTAAGTTTTATGTTTAGGTTTTTGATCCATTTTGAGTCAATTTTTGTATATGGTATTGGGTAAGGGTACAACTTCATGCCTGGTATGTTTTTTTTTCCCAAGCTCTATTTGTTGAAAAGACTGTCCTTTCCCCATTGAATGGGCTTGGCACCCTTGTCAAAAACTGTTTGATCATAAATGAGAGAGTTTATTTCTGGGCTCTCTATTCTATTTCATTGGTCTATATCTGTCTTTACACCAATACTACACTGTTTTAATTAGTGTAGCTTTGTAGTAAGTTTTGAAATCAGGAAGTGTGAGTACTTGAGCCTTTTTCTTTTTCAAGATTGTTTTGACTATTTCAGTTCCCTTGAGATTTCACATGAATTTTAGAATGGTTTTTCCATTTCTGCAAAAATTTTCATGGGGATTTTAATAGGGATTGCATAATGTGTTGATCATTTTATGTAGTACTGACATTTTAATATTGCCTTCCAATCCATGAACATAGATGTTTCCATTTATATCTTCTTTCTTTTGCAATGTTTTGTAGTTTGCATGTCTTTCACCTCCTTAGTTAATTCCTAAGCATTTTATTCTTTTTGATGTTATCATACATCAAAATACCACTTTTGAAATTTTCTTTTCAGATTGTTCTTAGTGTATAAATAGTAAGAGCTGATTTTTGTGTGTTGACTTTGTATCCTGCTACTTTCTGAATTCATTCGTTCTGTTTTGTGAAATCTTTAGGATTTTCTACATGTAAGATCCTATCATCTGTGATAGATATTCAAGCACATCCCCCTGCCCGAGATGGAGTCTCGCTCGGTTGCCCAGGCTGGAGTGCAGTGGGGCAATCCTGGCTCACTGCAACCTCCGCCTCCCAGGTTCAAGCGATTCTCCTGCTTCAGCCTCCCGAGTAACTGGGATTACAGGTGCGCACCACCATACCTGGCTAATTTTTGTATTTTTAGTAGAGACAAGGCTTCATCATGTTGGTCAAGCTGATCTCAAACTCCTGACCTCGTGATCCACCTGCCTCAGCCTCCCAAAGTGCTGGGATTACAGACATGAATCACTGCACCCGGCCAAACCAATATCTTTTTATTGGGAGAGGAAGCCTTTCCCCACTGACCTGTTTAGTGAGACTTGAGTCATACCTGCCTTTGACTTGTCACTGGCCAAAGGAGAAAACCAAAGAAAAGGCTGAATCCCATCATGATTCACTACCTCATTCACCTCACTTCTTGTCATGTATTTTATCATCTCACATCATTGCAAGAAGAGTATAATAACAGTATCTTGGGAGACCAGTCACATACCTTTTATTATATTGTTATAATTGTTCTATTTTATTATTGTTGTTAATCTCTTACTGTGCCTAATTTATAAATTAAACTTTATCTTAGGTATGTATAGGTAGGAAAAAAAATAAAGTGTATATAGGGTTTGATATAATCCATCGTTTCAGGTTTCTACTGGGGGTCCTGGAATGTATCCCCAGCAGGTAAGGAGGAAATACTGTACTTATTCCCACTTTAAAAATTGAGATTTAATTCACTACCATAAAATTCACTTTTAAGGCATATAATTTGGTGATTTTTAGCATATTCACAAAGTTGGACAACCATCACCACTATTTAACTTCAGGATAGTTTCATCATTCCAAATATAAACTCCATACTTATTAGCAGTCAATCCCCACTGTCCCATCCTCCAGCCCTGGACTATTAATCTATTTTCTTTCCCTATGGATTTGCCCATTAATATTTCATATAAATGGAATTATATGTGGCTTTCACCTAGCATATAATGTGTTTAAGGTTTATCAATTTGTAGCATGAATCAGTACTTCATTCCTTTTAATGGCTGAATAGTATTCCATTGCATGGAAACACCATATTTTTATTCATTCACCAGTTGATGGGCATTTGTGTTGTTTCTACTTTTTGGTTATTATGAATAATATTATGAACATTTGTGTAACATTTTTGGTTATTATGAATAATGTTATGAACATTTGTGTACAAGTTTTTGAGAGTGAACATATTTTTCAATTTATATAGGGATATATCTAAGAGTGGAATTGCTGGGTCATATGGTAAACTTAAGTTTAACCTCTTGAACTGCCAAACTATTCCCAAAGTAGTGGTAACATTTTACATTCTCATCACCACCAGAGTATGAGGGTTCCAATTTCTCCATGTCCTAACACTTGTTCTTGTCCATTTGGCAGGCGGATCACGAGGTTAAGAGATTGAGACCATCCTCGCCAACACGGTGAAACCCCGTCTCTACTAAAAGTACAAAAAATTAGCTGGGCGTGGTGGTGCGTGCCTGTAGTCCCAGCTACTTGGGAGGCTGAGGCAGGAGAGTTGCTTGAAACTGGAAAACGGAAGTTGCAGTGAGCCGTGATCGTGCCACTGCACTCCAGCCTGGTGATAGAGCAAGACTCTGTCTCAACAAAAAAAAAAAAAAAAAAAAATTACAGCCATCCTACTGAAGTGGTATCACCTGGTTTTAATTTGCATTTCCCTAAGGACTAATTACATTGAGCATCTTTTCATGTGTTTATGGGCATCTGTACATCTTCTTTGGAGAAATGTTTATTCAAACCCTTTGTCCATTTTTAAATTGGATTGCCTTTTTATTGTTGAATTATGAGTTCTTTATATTCTGAATACTGCACCCTTACCGGATATAGGATTTAAAAAATATTTTCTCCCATTCTGTGGGTTGTCTTTTCACTTTCTTGATATTGTTCTTCGAAGCATAAGTTTTGTTTTTCGTTTTTAAAGAGCTGGAGTCTTGCTTTGTCATCCAGGCTGGAGTGCAGTGACATTATCTTAGCTAACTGCAACTTCCACCTCCTGGGTTCAAGCGGTTCTCCTGCTTCAGCCTCGTGAGTAGCTGGGATTACAGGTGCGTGCCATTATGTCCAGCTAATTTTTGTATTTTTAGTAGAGACAGGGTTTTGCCATGTTGGCCAAGCTGGTCTTGAACTCTTGACCTCAGGTGATCTGCCTGCCTCAGCCTCCCAAAGTGCTGGGATTACAGGCATGAGCCATGGTGCCCAGCCTGAAGAATAGAGGTTTTGATTTTGATGAATTTTAATGCATCCATTTTTTTCTCTTGGTTGTGCTTTTTGTCACAGCCACTGCCTAATTCAAGGTCATAATAATTTAAATATTTTTTCTAAGGGTTTTATAATTTTAGCTCTTGTGTTTGGATCTTTGGTTCATCTTAATATCCATAAATGGTGTGACGTAGAGTTCCAATTTTTTTTCCCTCATGTGGCTTACCAGTTTCCCCAGTTCCATTTGTTGAAAAGACTCCTCTTCCTCCCATTGAGTTGTCCTGGCGTTTGCTGTAAGTCAAATGACCATAAATATAAGATTTTATTTCTTGACTCAATTATATTCCATTGATCTGTACTCCTATCTTTATATGAGTACAGTACTATCTTCATTACTGTAGCTTCACAGTAAATTCTGAAATCAGGATATCGGAGTCTTCCCAATCTTTATGCCTTTTCTTATTGCTTTATTGCATTGATTAGGGCCTCCAATATCATAAACAGAAGCAGTGAGAGCAGAAAAGTATTGTCTTACATTTGTTGTTCCTGTTTTTAGGAGAAAAAAAAAAATTTCACCACTAAGTTTTTCAAAGATAATCATGCGGAAATTCCCTAGGTTGCTTAGATTTTTTTTTTTTTTTAAACATTAATGGGTTTTGAATTTTGTCAAATGCTTTTTCTGCATTTATTTAGACAATTTTTTTATTTCATCCTGTTAATGTAATTACACTGATTTTTCAATGTTAACTTCACCCTCCTTGGTCATGGTATCTTATCCTCTATATTGCAAGTTTCAATCTGCTAATACTCTAAGAATTTTTATATCTATATTCATGAGGACTATTGGTCTATAATTTTGTTGTAAAATGTCAAATTTTGGTATCAGGAAAAAAAATTGGCATGATTATGCTTGTCTCATAAAATGAGTATAGAGGTATTTCTCCCTGTTCTATTTTCTGAAATAGATTAGTACTTTGTCTCCCTTAAATGTCTGATAAACTTCACTGGTACAGTCATCTGCCTGGAGTTTTCTTTGTGGAAAGTGTTTTGCTTATAAATTCAATTTCTTTAATAGATTTTCTTTTCCTTCTTGTGTCCCTTATGGTATTTGTATTTTTTTTTTTAGGAATTTGTTCATTTTGCTTAAGTTACTGAATTTATTGGCATAAAGTTGTTCCAAGTATCCCTTTAATATCTATGTGATTGCATTAGCATTTTGAATATGTTAAAAACTTCTGTACACAAGTATAGATGAAAAACGATGAATCAAAAGCAATGTGTAACATATAGTAAAAAAAAAAAAAAAAGGATCTATGTATGTCCATGTGTGTATGCATGGCAGGAGCAAACAATTTATTGGCACAGAAGGAATTAGAGTGTGTAGTGTGACAAATACCATGACAGGCACACAGAGAACATACAGAGTGGATACTCAGTGGAGTCAAAAGCATGATGTCCAAGTGGTAGGTTTGCTTGTCCAACTATAGGTAAATGAATATAATCAAAGGCCTTTCTTATCTCAAGATTGTATATACACTCACCTTAATTGTCTTCTCTTTTTATGGTTTCATTTTTTACCTTTTAAGTCTTTTATTCATTAGTATTTGATAAATGAGATGGATGTAAAGCACCTCCCCAGTGGCCAGGCCATTTCCCGAAGAATCTTTTTCCCACTGACCAATGATTTGTAATGTATAGTTTACTGGTTACCACTGAGATTTCTGCAGTTGTCTGGCTCCAACGTTTAGAAGTAATGGTTTTGGGCAACTCTAAAATGGAGATAACAACTGTACTTACCTTACAGAGATGTGAAAATTAAATAAGATGACCTGAAAAAGTACTCCAGTACTTGACACACAAATGCTCAGCAAATGTGAGCTATTATTACACTAAACACTCATACATACACGGGAATTTCTGGATTCACTATTCTATATCCCATGTCTCATCTATGTAATCCATCCAGCAATACTTCATTACCAACTCATGAAGTATTCCCCTCCTCTTCTTTAAAGAGACACGATCCTAATGGCCCATTTCCCCTCATTTCACCAAGAAAAATTCACCATGCCTTTCTAATAATAACTAGAGCCTGGAAATCATAACCTTACGGGTAAAAATACGCTGTGCTTCACAAAGTAGTGAGAATCAAAGCCCAACCAAGGCACTGAACAAACGCTGGGGAAGGGAAGGTGTCTGTTTCTTCCAACACCTATTTGAAAGGCTGACCGCCTACTTTGTTTCAGCCTTTGGATGATCATAGAAGTTCTCAAAAGCGAGCACCTCCTCTTCCAACTCTCGTTTATAGCCTTAAGACCAGTAGTTTCCCGTGTCACCCCAGGTGGGCCCTGAACTTGGGATAACCAGGGGAGGAGACTTGGAGCAGGAGGTGCGGAGGCGAGGAGGGGCTCTTTCCCTGGGGGGTTGGTCCAGACCTGAGGTTCCCTCGTGGCCAGCTGAGCCGACTCCATACTCATGGGGTGATGCCCAAGGCAGACGTGGCGGGCAGGCGACTTTGGGAGCGCATATCTGCACACACGGGCACGATGGCAGGCTGGCAGGCGGAGGGAGGGGTGGCGGCAGGACTACCATCGACGCCCTCAAAGAGCGCGGGAAGAGGGAAGGAGAGGCACCAAAAGGAGGAAAACCCCTGGAGATGCTGCGTGGGAGAGAGGCTAGGGAGACCGGCTTCGTGCTCCAACGACGCGCGTCACTCGGACTCCCGAAGGCAACTCCCCGGGGCTAAATTTTCCATTCTCTGGGACTCCAGGAATCTCTGCGGCCATCCCAGGGCCCTCCAGGAACGCCTACGGGAGCGCAGCCCGGGTTCCCGCGCTGCCGCTACAACCGTTGGCCACTCTCTCCTGGATTCGTTTGTCTCCTCCCTCTAACGGCTCCAGCAGCAACCGGCGTCCTTGGCGTGGGTGACGTCGGCGTCGGGGCGGGACTTCCTGCTTCGCGCGCCGCCGGGCCTAGCAACAGAGCCCGCTCCTCCAGGCTGGAGGGGCGGTGCGATGAGGCGGCTTCTCGGCCGGACGTCAGCGCCAGAGGTGGCTCCGCACCTTTTCACCGCCACCGCCGCCGCCCTCGGACCTCTCCTGGGATACTTCACATTTCCCTAGGGACTGGAGCCCGCCCGAGGGGTCCGCTCGGCCCTCCTCCTCCTCTTCAGCTTGCGCCGCGAACTGGAGAGCGAGGCGTGGCGGGGTGGGCCGACACCCCGCTGTGGGACCGTAACCCTTAGTCCGAATGCCTCCGTGAGCAAAGTTGAGTGAGTGCCGGTGGTTGGAGCTGTGGAGGTGTCCTTGGGGGCGAGCGCGGCCAGAACTCCGGTCACGTAAGTTTTCCATGTGCGCGTTGCAAGGAACGTGCGAACGTCTGGTATGTAACCTCTCTTTCTGGGGACGGCGTCTTGTTTGTTTTTTGGAATACTCATTTTGTCCCCCCACAAACTACCCTTGAATCCATTTTTAATTTTCCTCTGAAAGTAGTGGAAATGCGTGCCAGAAAAGTAGGCAGAGACGCTTTCTCCGAAGCCAACTGAATGCACGTGAAACTCTTTATTGAGCTTTAGGATGCACTCTGGCGTGGTGGTTCTGTAGCCAGTTTAGTAAATGGCCAAATGTTTAAGTACCTCCAGCTTAATTTACGATGAAAAAGCTATGCTACCATTTTCCTTGGTTTTGAAGACAATTTGAATGAATAGTGGTGTCGGCTGTCATTACTTAGATAACGCCTAAAATATGTTAGCGGAGGCCGGGTTTGAATACTTTGGTACATCTTTAGTGTCCAACTTTTGACTGTAATCAGTGGGCATTTTGCTCTTAAAAATATCTACTGCTAAGTATTTTTAAAGTCTTTGATTAGTTGTAATAAGGAAGCTCTTTCAAATCTCACAGGTGTCTAGGATAAGGAGGGACTTGCCTGAATTTCTTGTATATGATATATACTTCATAATCTGTTCAGACTTTGAGCAGCTCTAAAACGGAGTAGGTTGTTAAAGCAGTGCTTCTGTTACCAAGCAACATCTCTGTAAACAAGTCTGATACTCAACTAAAACACAAATGTATCTATCGTACAGTTACCTGGATTTAGAATTCTCTGTATTTATGAGTTTAGCCTGTAAGTGGTTAGAGTTAATACTCACCTTTTGTGTTCAGGTTTGATTTCAAACTCATTTTGTTCAGAATTATTAGAATGTTTTATTTATTTGAGATTGAGTGTTGCTTTATCGCCCATGCTGGAGTGCAGTGATGAGATCTCCGCTCATTGCACCCTTCGCCTTCTGGGTTCAAGCGATTCTTGTGCCTCAGTCTCTGAGAGCTGGGATTAAAGGTGCGCACCACCACGCCCAGCTAATTTTTGTTTTTTTTTAATAGAGGTAGCGTTTCACCGTGTTGGCCAGGATGGCCACCTCGGCCTCCCAAAGTGCTGGGATTACAGGCGTGAGCCACCTTGCGGGGTCAGAATGCTTTAAATTACAAGTGTCACACAGCACTCTCCTGAGAGTTTGCGAATGGTTTTGAGTTACCCTTCGGTTATGTAGGACAGAGTATGCTGGTTATTCTCCTTACTTTGAGTATTTTCTTTCCAGGTCAGATGAAGTGTGCAGACTGTATTTAGGAACGTTCTCAAATAATAGTGAAATACGATTTAGAGTTCCATGCAGCACTGGGAGATTGAAACACTGATTATTCACAGGTAGGTTTTTTGTTTTTGTTTTGAGATAGAGTTTTATTGTTGTCCAGGCTGGAGTGCAATGGCATGATCTCGGCTCACTGCAACCTCCGCCGTGATTCTCCTGTCTTAGCCTCTCGAGAAGCTGGGATTACAGGCGCATGGCACCACGCCCTGCTAATTTTTGTATTTTTAGTAGAGAAGGTTTCAGTTTCACCATGTTGGCCAGGCTGGTCACAAACTGCTGACCTCAGGCGATCCTCTTGGCCTCCCAACGTGCTGGGATTGCAGGGGTGAGCCACCGGGTCTGGCCTGTTCACAGGCAGTTTTTAATCTTTGGTTTACCAGTCACCACACTGTCTCCTCTTATTGAACCCTTAATGATATAATTTGTATGGCAGGTTGTTAGTTTTCAGAGCACTTTGTGAATGATCTTTTGAATCAACAACCTTTCAAGTAAGTAAGGAAGTATGAGAGAACATTTGAGACAAGACTAAATGACTTCTTTGAAATCAATCTATTAATAATGGGAATTGCAACTTGAAGTTTAATGTTCTTTACATCAGATGTCCTTACTGTATTGCTGAAATCCATGAACTTCATTTTAGTTTTCTTCATTTTTTCTTTGCTATATGCTGATGCTGAAGTAATGAAATATTCAAAAGTTGGGCAAGACGGAGAAAGAAAAAAATCAAGAATGACTTGTATGATAAAATTCTTAGTATTCAGAAATCAGCATTATGTCATGGGATGTTCTAATTCAAGAAGCTTAGAATGAAATCTTAACAGAAAGATTAGTGAATTTTAGTGAATTGTCAGAATTTCCCCACCCCCAGGTACTGTCTCTTTGCCTAAAGTAAATGAGCTTTTAATTTTGTCATACATAATATATTAGGTTCAGTAAGTAAATTTCTCATATTGTTTAACCTGTATATGCTCTTAGGGAATGTGTGTAAATCTGTGTAAAAAACTTCCTATTAACCCAAGTTCACATTTCTTGACTTAAGCTGAACCCTTTGAAATCCTCTCACCGTGCGTTTCAAGCATATGTTCTGTTTGGAAAAGGTGTTTCTGCCCAGATTGGTTTATTCACTATCTCTTAAACCTGCTCTGTACTTTCTCCTTTTCATATTAGTCTGCATGTCTTTCTATCCCCCATGACCTGATTTTATCCCTTCTTTCTTAAAATCTAAATTGTACCTTTTCTATAAGGTTCAATTTCACCATGACTTCATACATGCATAGGAATAGTATATATTTGTGAGTTACATTTATTTGATACTTATGCTTTTATTGTATTATTTTAGCTTTTTTGACTTCCTAACTAGATTGTAAGCTGTTTAAAGGCAAGACTTCAGATCTTGATGAGCTGTATCCTTGGTCTTTTCCAAACAGCAGTTGCTGAATAAATGTTTCCTAAAGATGACTGATATGGTTAGGCTTTGCGTCCCCACCCAAATCTCACCTTGAATTATAATCCCCATAATCCCTATGTGTCAAGGGAGAGACCAGGTGGAGGGAATTGGGTCATGGCGGCAGTTTCCCCCATGCTGTTCTCATGATACTGAGTTCTCGTGAGATTTGATGGTTTTATAAGTGTTTGGTAGTTCCTCTTGCATTCATTCTCCTTCCTGCTACCTTGTGAAGAAGATGCCTTGCTTCCCCTTCACCTTCTGCCGTGATTGTAAGTTTCCTGAGGCCTCCCCAGCCATGTAGAACTGTGAATCAATTAAGCCTCTTTCCTTTATAAATTACCCAGTCTTGGGCAGTTCTTTATAACAATATGAAAATGGACTAATATAATGACAGTTATGCATTTCTACTTCCCACCATTCTATAGTATTATAAAAGTAAGAAGATTGTTTAGAGAAGACAGTAATTGAAGGAGGAAT
Source organism: Cheracebus regulus (assembly GCA_963574635.1). Classification (NCBI taxonomy): domain Eukaryota; kingdom Metazoa; phylum Chordata; class Mammalia; order Primates; family Pitheciidae; genus Cheracebus; species Cheracebus regulus. Next base: position 19,320 of record CAUYQU010027013.1, on the reverse strand, counting down.
GGCAACAGTAAGCCGTAAAAAAGATTAAAGAGTAGAAATTCATGAAATCAGAAGTAAAGGTTCTGTTCCTAGAAAGTGAGTATTTGAGAATTTCCCATGACAATACCAGCAGTAAGGACTCACTCAGGAATGCTGGCACTATTTCCCAGTAGGCTTGGGGAGTGTGATCAGTTTCCTGATTCCAAGTAAAATATTATTTTATTAATTATATTTTATTCATCAGGACTGCCCTCTCTAGGTCATAGAGAGATCACTGACTGTCAAATCTAGTATTCTCTCTCTCTCTCTTTCTTTCTCTCTCTGTCTCTCTTTCTTTCTTTCTTTCTTTTCTTTCCTTCTTTTCTTGGTGGAGTCTTGCTTTATTGCCCAGGCTGGAGTGCAGTGATGCGATCTTGGCTCGCTTCATCCTCCACCTCCTGGGTTCAAGTGATTCTTTTGGCTCAGCTCCCAAGTAGCTGAGAGTACAGACACCTGCCACCGGACTCTACTGAAAATTTTTGTATTTTTAGTAGAGACAGGGTTTCACCACGTTGGCCAGGCTGATCTCAGAACTTCTGGCCTTAAGTGATCTGCCCACCTTGGCCTTCCGAAGTGCTGAGATTATAGGTGTGAGCCACTGTGCCAGGCCTACTATTTCTTTTAACTGAGCTATAATCCAAGATGGAAGAAATTAAGAAAGTGAGGAAATGCCCAGTTATTTGCCTTCTGTATATTGTGACTTCAGATTGCTCTTGGATTAAAATTCAGAGTTAGTAGGAACCTAAACCTGGCCATTACCTTTTGGAAAGCACCTGTCTGTCTCAAACTATGTCTATCAAATGTCCAGGTAGGTCGGCTGTGGTGGCTCATGCCTGTAATTCCAGCACTTTGGGAGGCCAAGGTGGGTCGATCGCGAGGTCAAGAGATTGAGACCATCCTGTCTAACATGGTAAAACCCCATCTCTCCTAAAACTACAAAAATTAGGTGGACGTGGTGGTGCATGCCTGTAGTCCCAGCTACTCGTGAGGCTGAGGCAGGAGAATCGCTCGAACCCAGGAGGTGGAGGTTGCGGTGAGCCAAGATTGCGCCACCACACTCCAGCCTGGCAACAGAGCAAGACTTTGTCTCAAAAAAAAAAAAAAAAAAAAAAATCCAGGTAGTTTTTATGGTCTCACCCAAAATTCTATATCTGATGTTTGTAACAAAGAGTTACTTCAATTGAAGGTATAAAAGATAAAGTTGAGTCTCAGAATGCTTTCATAAATATTTGTTTGATCCAGTTATTTCTTGGGTGAATTTGCCATTCTAGCTTCTGAGTTGTTGCCCAGTAACACAATTGCAGTATAGCATAGCAACCCTTGAAAACAGTAGCATTGAACTATAGGGATTTTCCTGATGAAGTTGCAGTGCCAATCTCTGGTGTTCACATTCAGTCTCTCTCAAGTGTGATTGAACTTTATTTTAAGGCAGCTATTTTAGATATTGTTAAACTTAAGCAGCATACAATACATACTTTTTTTTTTTTTTGAGACAGAGTCTCGCTCTGTCGCCAGACACCAGGCTGGAGTGCAGTGGTGCGACCTTGGCTCACTGCAACCTCCGCCTCCCAGGTTCGAGCAATTCTCCTGCCTTCCGAGTAGCTGGGACTACAGGTGCACACCACCACACCCAGCTAATTTTTGTATTTTTTAGTAGAGACGGGGTTTCACCATGTTGGCCAGGATGGTCTCAGTCTCTTGACCTTGTGATCCGCCCGCCTTGGCCTCCCAAAGTGCTGGGAATACAGGCGTGAGCCACCACGCCTGGCTACAATATATACTTTTAAGGATATTTTTTAGAGTACTGATGAATTATAACTTCTTGCACATTGTTTTCCACATAGAGATGCATAAGTATGTATTGAATTATAATGTGTGTGAAGGACATGTGAAAATACTGGTTCAGGCCAGGCATGGTGGCTCAGGCCTGTAATCCCAGCACTTTGAGAGGCTGATGTTGGTGGGTCACCTGAGGTTGTGAGTTCAAGACCAGCCTGACCAACATGGAGAAACCCTGTCTCTAATGAAAACATAAAAAATTAGCTGGGTGTGATGGTGCATGCCTGTAATCCCAGCTACTCTGGAGGCTGAGGCAAAAGAATTGCTTGAACCTGGGAGGCAGAGGTTGCAGTGAGCCAAGATCGCACCATTGCACTCCAGCCTGGGCAACAAGAGCAAAACTCCATCTCAAAAATCAAAAAAAGAAAAATGCTGGTTCAATTAAAGATTAGTTTATTCCAGGCAGAAAAGCGATTATGTAATAGCAGAGTTCTGTACAACTGATATAGCCAGCCAGAGCTGGGATGGATGAAGTTGAAATGGGCTTGAAAACTAGGGAGACATTTCTTGGAGAGAGAGAAAAGTCATCAACAATAGTGGTAATTGAAATACTGGGTATAGATGAGGTTCCAGAGAGAGTTGTGTAGAAATAGAAGAGAGCTTGTGAACAGCAGCATGTAATGGGTAGGTGGAGAAAGAAAGTAGGGAGGAAACCCAGAATAGGGTATGGTTTTGGAAGCCAAAGAAGGAATGCACATCACATTTAGTTTGTTGATTAAATGGAAATTGTTACTCAAGAAACAATGACTATGTGGTCCTATAAACATAAACCCATCTGAATTAAGATGCCCTCTACAAAGATCTGAACTTGCAAATGGGGGTAGTTTAAGTCCTTGTTTAGCAGCATAACAGAGGAAAGAGAGTGTACTTTGGAGCCTGGATCCTGAGATTGAAGGTTAGATTACTAGCTGCTTGACTTTTTGAACCAGTGACTTAATTTTTTGGTCCTCATTGTCTTCATACATAAAATGATACGTTTTTTTTCTTTCGGTTTTTTTTTTTTTTTTTTAAACAAGAGTCATGCATGGATTAAAAGAAGGTAAGTTGTAAACCTGACTTTTAGGGGACATTCTTTATTGATTTTCATCCAGGCCATTGTTAATGACTTTTCTGAACTACATATCCTTCTTTTCCTTCCCTATTCCCAATCATGTTCTTTTATCTTCAAGAGCCACCAGAATTCTTGCCTTTTCTTTGATAATCTTCTTATATGGATGATATTCCAAATTTTGTGTAATGGAATGAATATGTCCTGTGTCCCTCAGAATTAGCAACACTATTCTTTTTTAAAGCCTTAAGAAGGAAATTATATTATCTCACATGTAAGAAGTCTGGAGATAGGTGGTTCTAAGATTGTGAATTAAGTGACTCAGTGATAATCTTTAAGAACCTGGGTTCTTTTTGATGGGTCATCCTTTGAACTCAGCCTTGATTACTACAACTATCACCAAGTTTTCCAAAGTTTGGAAAAGTTAACTTATTTTTTCTACTCAGCCCTTTTTCAACAGCTTTATCAAGATATGCTTTACCTGCCATAAAAATCACTCATTTTAAGTGTACAATTTAATGGTTTTTAGCAACTCTGTAGAGTTGTTAAAGTCTCATCACAAGGCAGTTTCTGAACATTTTATCAATCCCCCAGGTTCTCTGAAGCCCATTTGCATTTAATGTAACTCCTTCCTCCAGCCCCAGAGAACCACTGATCTACTTTCTATCAATATAAATTTGTCTTTTCTAGATATTATATATGAATGGAATCAAACAATATAGTAGTCTTTTGTGTCTGGCTTCTTTCACTTCATGCTTTTTAGGTTTATTAATGTATGTACCAATGTTTTTTTCTTTTTAATTGTTGAGTAGTATTCTTGTGTCTTTCCCGTTCACCAGTTGAATAGTATTGGGGAATAGTGGTTCCCATTCACTGATAACTGGTGAATAGTATTTCCCATTCACCAGGTGATAGATACTGGATTATTTCTAGTTTTTGGCTATTATGAATAATGCTGCTATGAAGATTTGTCTGTAATTCTTAGTGTGAGCATATGTATTCATTTCTTTTGGGTAAATTCCTAGGAGTGGAATTGCTGAGTCATAGGGTAAGCTTATTTTTAACTTTTAAAGAAACTGTCAAAATGTTTTCCAATGTAGCTGTACCAGTTACATCCTACCAGCAATATATCAGTATTCCACATGCTCACCAACAGTTGGCATTGTCTTTTTAATTATAGCCATTCTAGAGAGTATCTTGTAGTATCCCATTGTAATTTTAATTTGCATTTCCTTAATCACTAATGTTGGACACCTTTTTTGTGGTTGTTAGCTATTTGTAAGTCATTTTTGGTGGAATATCTGTTTAAGGCATTTGCCCAGTTTTTAGCTGAGTTTTTTTTTTTGGTCTTACTGAGTTGTAAGAGTTCTTTATATAGTCTGGATAAAAGTTTGTATTGTTTTTAATATCAGAGATAAGATTTGTAAAGATTTCTCCCAGTTGGTGTCTTGGCTTTTCATATTTTTACTGGTGTCTTTTGAAGTGCAAATGTTTTTAATAAAGTTCATTTTGTGTGTGTGTGTGTGTGTGTGTGTGTGTGTGTGTGTGTGTGTGTGTGTGTGTCATGTACTTTCATGTTATGTATAAGAACTTTTTGCCTAATCCAAGGTCCCAAAGATTTTCTTTTGTGTTTTCTTTGAGCTCTTTCCTTTAGATCTAGGATTCATGTTGAATTAACCATGCATATAAGAAGAGGATCTAAGTTCGTTTTTAAAAAATGTGAATGCCAAATTATTCAGTACCACTTGTTAAAAAAACAGTTCTTTTCCATTCAATTGTATTGGTATCTTTGTAAAATATTAGTTGACTATAGTGTAAGAATTTATTCCTGGACTCATAGTTCTGTTCCATATGTCTATAAACCTACCCTTACTCCACCACCATTCTCTCTTGATTAATGCAGCTTTACAGTAAAGTTTCAAAATGAGTAGTATTGTATTGGTATCTTTGTAAAATATCAGTTGACTATAATGTAAGAATTTATTCCTGGACTCATAGTTCTGTTTCACATGTCCATAAAACTACCCTTACTCCACCACCATTCTCTCTTGATTAATGCAGTTTTATAGTAAGTTTCAAAATGAGTAGTGTAACATTTTCTTCTTTTTCAAAATTGATTTTATGTTCTTTCCATTTCGATATACAATTTAGGACTAGCTTGTCAGTTTCTGCAAAAATCTGATATTTGTAGGATTTGCATTGAATCTATCCATCAATATGGAAGAATCACTAACTTAACAAACTTAAGTCTTCCAATCCATGAACATGTACTATCTCTCCATTTACTTAGATCTTTAATTTCTCTCAATAATGTTCTTTACTTTTCAGTGTACAAATCTTGCATTTCTTTGGTTAGATTTATTCCTAAGAATGTTGTAATTTTGATGCTCTTGGAAATGGAGTTTTCATGATTTGCTTTCAGATTGTTCATTGTTAGCATAAAGAAATGCAACCCATTTTTGCATATTGTTTCTACATAGATGATCATGTCTCAAAACAAGGATACTTTTTACTTTCCAATTCAGTGTTACTTATTTCTTTATTTTTGCTTTAATTCTTGGGTTAGACCCTCCAGTAAGATGTTGAATAGAAGTATTGAATGTGCATTGCCTTATTCCCAGTCTTAGGGAGAAAACATGCAAATTTTTTACCATCAGGTATAAGGTTAGCTGTATATTTTCTATAGATGCCCTTTGAAGAAGGTTCAGAAAGTTCTCTTATGTTCCTAGTTTGTTGGGAGTTTTTAATCATGAGTGGGTGTTAGATTTTATCATGTTTTTTTCCTGCATCTGATGATATGGTTTTATGGTTTTTATTTTATGGCTATATGGTTAATATGCTATATTAATTGATTATTGGAGATTAAACCCATCCTGTATTCCTGGGACAGATGGCACTTGGTCATGCTATAAAATCTGCTTTTTTTTTTTTTCCCTTAATTTTTGAGGCACAGTCTTGTTCTGTGACCAGGCTGAAGTGCAATGGTATGATCTTGGCTCACTGCAGCCTCGAACTGCTAGGCTTACATGATTCTCCTGCCTCAGCCTCCCAAGTGGCTGGGGCTACAGGTTCACGCTACCATACCTAGCTTTTTTTTTTTTTTTGGGTATTTTTTATAGAGACAGGGTTTTGCCATGTTGCCTGGGCTGATATTCAACTCCTTTGTTCAAGCAGTTTACTCCCTTGGCCTCCCAAAGTGGTGGGACTATAAGCTTAAGCCACCATACCCAGCCCATGCTGTATAATGTCTGGTATATGTTGTTGAATATGGTTTGTCTGAATATTGTTAAGGAATTTTGCATATATGTTCCTGAGGGATGTTAGTCTGCTGGTTTCTCATGATCTTTTATCTGGCTTTGATAGCAGGGCAACACTGGCCTCAAGCAAGAATTGCATAGTGCTTCCTGTTCTGTTTTTTTAAAAATAGTTTCCAAAAGATTGCTCTTACTTCTTTAAATGTTTGATAGCATTCAGTAGTACAGTTGTGGAGGCCTGGACATTTCTTTATGGGAATACTTAAAATTATTAATTTAGTTTCTTTACTTCTTGTTATAGGTCTATTCAGATATTTTCTTTCTTCTAGAATTTTGGTAATTTGTATGTTCTAGGAAGTAGTCCATTTCATATATGTTATCTAATTTGTTGATATAAAGTTTGTATTAAAAAATCTAAGTTAATAATTTAAGGTTGGCTATGATTTTTCCCTCTTTCATTCTTGACTTTGGTAATTTGTATCTAATTTTCTTGGTCATTCTAGCGAAGGGTTTTTTCCCCGATTTTATCTATCTTTTCAAAGAATCAACCTTTCATTGATTATTTTTCATATTTGTATTTCCTATTTCACTAATTTTTCCCTCTAAAAATTATTCTCTTTTTCTGTTTGTTTTGGGTTTAATGTCCCCCCTGCTCCTTATTTTTCTAGTTTTCCAAGATGGAAGCTTAGATTATTGGTTTGAGACCTTTTTTCTTTTCTCCTATAAATGTTTAAAACTATACATTTTCCTCTAAGCTCTGCTTTAGTTGCATTCTGTACATTTTGGTTTGCTGTGTTTTGTTTTCATTCAATTCAAAATATATTTTAAAAATTTTCCTTGCAATTTCTTCTTTGATCAATGGATTATTTAGAGGTATGTTTTAAAATTTACCAATAATTGAGGTGTTCCCAGATTTATTTTTGTATGGACAACGAATTCCATTGTGATCAGATCATATTTTTTATAAGTTTAATCTTTTAAATTTTATTGAGACTTTTTTTATTGTTTTGTGTCCACTGAGTGTATCCTGGAAAATTTTCCTTGTGTGTGTGAAAAGGATGTATATTCTGCAATCATTGGGTGGTATTTTCTGTCAGTTATGTCAAGTTTATTGATGAGATTAGTCAAGTCTTCTGTATCCTTGCAGATTTTCTGTCTTGTTTTATCAGTCATTGCACTCTTCAGCTATTTTTGTTGAATTATCTGTTTCTCTTTTTAATTATCTCTGTTTTTTTTTTGCTTCGTGTATTTTGGAGTTCTTTTGTTACATGGACAGTTATTGTTATATCTTCCTGTTAGAGTGACTCTTTTTTCATTATGAAATGTCCTCCTTTGTCAGTAATATTTCTTATCTTAAAATATATTTGTTTCTTGGTACTATACCCACTCTGGTTTCTTATGGTTACTGTTTCTATAGTATATTTTTTTAAAAATCCTTTTAATTTTAACCTATTTATGTCTTTGAAGATTTATCTCTCCTTGACAGCCTATAGTTAAGTTTTGTGATCCATCCTAACATAATTCCCCCTTTGAATAGAGTGTTTAGTTCATTCACATTTAATGTAATTGTTGATATTATTGGATTTTCATCTGCATTTTTCATTTTTGTTTTCTATTTGTCTCACGTGTTTTCTGCTTTTTCCTCTTTTCCTTCTTTACCGTCTTTCTGTTTTAAATATTCTTTATCTTTTTAATTCTGTTGATTTATGTTAGGGATTGCAATATGCCTTTTAACTTATTACAGTCTCCTTCAGAATAATACTAAATTTTAATAAATTACAGAAACTTCCCTCCAGTTATCTCTTTTCTCTTTTTGGTGCTATATATATTACAATTGTGTGTATTACAAACCCGACAATATGGTACTATAATTATTCCTTTATGTAGTCTTATGTCTTTAAAACAGTTGAATTGAGAATAATTATATTTTTAGAGTCTTTAATATTTACTGATGTAATTATAGTTTCCAATGAACTTCATTCTCCTGAAGATTATTCCTTCTTTTTCTTTTTCTTTTTTTTAGACAGGTTCTCATTCTGTTGTCTAGGCTGGAGTGCAATGGTGTGATCTTGGCTCACTGCAACCTCCGCTTATCTGGTTCAGGGCGATCTGCCTGCCTCACCCTCTCAAGTAGCTGGGACTACAGGCACGTGTCACCACGCCTGGCTAATTTTTGTATTTTTTGTAGAGATGGGGTTTTGCCATGTTGCTCAGGCTGGTCTTGAACTTCTGGACTCAAGCGAGCCACCTACCTCAGCCTCCCAAAGTGCTGGGATTACAGGCATGAGCCACTGTACCCCGTCTAGATTCAAGTTATTCTGTGGTGTGACTTCCTTTTATCCTGAAGGAATTCCCTTGGTATTTCTCATAAGGCATGCCTCACAACAACCACTTCTGTTAGTCTTTGGTTGTCTATCTGGAAATGTCTTTATTTAATCTTGAAGGCCAGTAGTGCTGAATATAGAAGTTTTAGTGCTTTTTTGATTTTGTTTCTTTAAAAAAATCTTTCTTTCCCACATCACCATTTCTAATGAGAAACAAGTTGTTAATATTGTTGTTGCCCTGTATGTGAAGAGTTGCTTTTCTTTTGCTCTTTTTTAAAGATTTTCTCTTTGTCTTTCAGTGTTTGTGGGTTTCTCTGTTTTGGATTTGTTGGATTGCTTAGATGTGTCAATGTTTTTCATTAAATTTGGGAAGTTTTTGGCAATTATTTCTTCAAAACTTTTTTTCTGCCTCTTTCTCTCTTTCCTGACCTTCTGGAACTCCCACTATGTATTTTATGTACAGGATGTCATCATTTAACATTAATTTTTTTTTCTTTGAGATGGAGTCTTGGTCTGTTGCCAGGCTGGAGTGCAGTGGCGCGATCTCAGCTCACTGCAGCCTCTGCCTCCCGGGTTCAAGTGATTTTCATGCTTCAGCCTCTTGAGTAGTTGGGACTAGAGGCATACACCACCATACCTGGCTAATTTTTATATTTTTAGCAGAGACTGGGTTTCACTATGTAGGCCAGGATGGTCTTGATCTCTTCACCTCATGATCTGCCTGCCTTGGCCTCCCAAAGTGTTGGGATTATAGCTGTGAGTCACCGCTCTCAGCCGTCACATAACATTATTGATAGGTTCTTGGAAACTGACTTTAAGTCAAATAATGTATAATGAAACCAACTTTACTGTAGGCTAATTGATAAAAACAAGAGTTAAATTCCTATAGCTTATCTCTGGTCAGAAAACATCATCAAATTTCTAAATAAAGACCCAGGACACTTCCAGCATTAAACATTGACATAAATGTAAGCTGTAATGTTTAAGAAAGATTAGTAAAAACAAGTAAGATAGTTACATAATTTTTGGTCAACCAGTGAGTGACAGTGGTCATAGTGGTGGTGGGTTAAACCAAGAAATAAATGTTTGCAAAGCAAAAAATAAAAGGGGCATCTCTACTATCATGTAGTTCAAAAATAATCACAAATATGGCAGGCTTGGTAAGAGTGCTTTTGTACTATATCGTATATTGTTATGCATTTACATGATTTTATACTTCATTTGAGTTTTTATTTTACAATAATTTGTATTTATTCATTTTCCAACCTGCTCTAGGGTTCAGGGTTTCCGGTGGCCAGAGCCTATCCTGGCATGGAAGCAACCCTGGACAGCATGACATTCCATTGCATGGTGCGCTTAAACACACACCCGTTGTCATTCTTACTGGGACGATTTAGATCTGCCAGTGAACCTGACATACACATCTTTAGGATATGAGAAGGGGAAGCTGGAATACTTCAAAAACACAAACAAATGTTTACTTAATCTTTTTTGGTGAAGTGTCTATTTAAATGTTTTGCCCATTAAACAAAATTAGATTGTTTATTTTCCTATCATTTAGTTTTGAGAGTTCTTTATTGTGGGTGCAAGTCCTTTATTAGATTTATGATTTGCAGTTTTTCCCCCGAGTCTGGTACATCTTTTCATTTATATAACAGTGGATTTTGAAGAGTAGAAGTTCTTAATTTTGATGAAATCCAGTTTGTCAGTTTTTTCTTTTATAGATTGTGCTTTTGATGTTGTATCTGAAAAGTCTTAACCCAAGATCAACACAATTTTCTCCTGTAGTTTTTCTGGGAGGTTTATAATTTAGGTTTTCAATTCAGGCCGCTGATTTATTTTGATTCTATTTTTGTATATGGTATGAGGAACAACTTAAAGTTCTGTCTCTCTCCCCCCTCCTTCTCTCTCTCTCTCTCTCTCTCTCTGTGTGTGTGTGTGTGTGTGTGTTTGTGTAAAAGGCAATTGTTCCAGGACCATTTGTTGAAAAGACTGTCCTTTCTTCACTGAATTGACTGCATTTTTGTCAGAAATCAATTACTGTATATATTTGACTCTATTTCTTGACAGTCTTTTTTGTTAAATGGATTTTTGTGATGGTCTGATATAATACTACATAGTTTTGATTGGTGTTCTCTTGTTCTTTTTTGAGGTTTTTTTTTTTTTTGACTATTCTGGGTCCCTGTGTTTCCGTATGAATTTTAGAATCAGCTTGTTATTTTATGTGAAACTGTCTCTGGTATTTTGAATGACATTGCATTGAATTTGGGAGAAATTAACATCTATCTTAACAGTATTGAATTTTCTGATCTATGAATATGGCATATCGTGCTATTGTAACCTGCGTTTTAAAAAAAATTATAGATATGGAGTCTCACTATGTTTTCCAGGCTGGTCTTGAACTCCTGGGGTCAAGTGATTCTCCCACCTCGACCTCCCAAAATTCTGGATTACAGGCATGAGCTACCACACCCAGCCATGACCTGCTTTTTTAATAGTCTCTTTTTCCATTGTAAACACCACTATTAAGTACCATGAGGACAAGAACTGATTCTATTCTGCACTCCTACCTGGAATTTAGGGTGTACTCAATAAACATTTATTGAATGATAAAGAAGATTCTTGAACATAAATGTTTGTGCATCTCTCTAATTAGTTTCTTAGGGTTAATTTGGGTTGATAGACTATCCTCCAGAATTTTTTATTTTTGAGGTAGAAATTTCTTTTTTTATTTTTGAAATGAAGTTTTTGCTCTTGTTGCCCAGGCTGGAGTGCAATGATGTGATCTCGGTTCACTGCAATTTTTGCCTCCCAGTTCAAGTGGTTCTCCTTCCTCAGCCTCTTGAGTAACTGGGATTGCAGGCGCCTGCCACCATATCTGGCTAATTTTTGTATTTTTAGTAGAGATGGGGTTTCATCATGTTGGCCAGGCTGATCTTGAACTTCAGAATCACTTGAATCTGGAGGGGCAGAGGTTGCAGTGAGCCAAGATTGCGTCATTGTACTCCAGCCTGGGCAACAAGAGCAAAAACTTCTTTTCAAAAATAAAATGAAAAGACTCCGTCTCAAAAAAATATATGTGTATATAGAGTAAATATCCTGGGGCAGGCACAAGGGAGGCAGAAACCTATGAAGCACACAGGCAAAAGCTACTCTTTCTGTTCACTTTTAGAGTGACTAAAAGCTCTGAAAATAGTTTTATAATTTTGCAGACTGTAGGGTTTCAGGTTGGACTCTGATCATGATTTGTGGATTAATTAACAAGATTTAAGAAGGTATTTTACTTTGGCATAACTGTATGAACAAAGTTGTGAAGGCAAGAAGAAACGTGTTTGAGGTCTGTAAAGTAAACTTAATTGACTTTAGCAAAGAGGCCATGTGGGGCAGCAAAATGTTTGAATTTGTTTAAGGAGCTGGCTAATACAGGGCTGTGAATTTAGCTGGGAAATTTAGATTTGAGTCAGAAAATAATAAGGATTATCATAGGAGTTACAGTGATGAAGACAGTGTGTGAGAAAGATTGTCTTGATGATATTTGTAGGCTATGTAAGAATGAGGAAAGACTAAAGTCTGGGACACTATCTAGGAGGCTTCTGTTAAGTGTAAAATATTTAAGATTTGGCACTGGAGTGTGATGGCTCTGGAATGGGGAAGAATGATTAAATTCAACCAACAGATGAAGAAGAATCAGCAGGATTAATTTGTTACAAATAGAGGATGGGGATGGGTTGTGTGTTAAGAAATGAAAGGAGGATAGTGATAACTGACTTTTTAAAGTAGACACATAGAAAATTTGAAGCTAATAAACTGAATTCTTGTTAAGTTAATGTAGTGAAGAATATGTGATAACTTTTCCGCACCTATCACTAGATTAATGACTGAGACCCCTATAACAAAGACAGATTATTAAGAGGAAAGCATACAAATTTATTTGATACAAGCTTTACTTTGTATGAGCCTTCAGAAATGAAGACCGAAAGAAACAGGGAAACCCCGTGTTTCTCTAAAAAAAATTATTTCAGTAGTTTTTGGGAAGAAGTGATGTTTGGTTACATGGATAACTTCTTTACTGGTGATTTTTGAGATTTTGGTGCACCCATCACTTGAGTAGAGTACACTGCACCCAATGTGTAGTCTTTTAACCCTCATTCACCCTTCCCCTCAGGTCCCCAGAGTATATCATATAACTCTTATGCCTTTGCATCCTCATGGCTTAGCTCCCACTTGTAATTGAGAACATACGGTGTTTGGTTTTCCATTCCTGAGTTATTTCACTTAGAATAATGGTCTCCAACTCCACCTCGGTTGCTGTGAATGCCACTATTTCATTTCTTTTTATGGCTGAGTACTATTGCATGGCATGTAATGTACCACATTTTCTTTATCTACTCATTGGTCATTGGGCATTTAGGCTGGGTCCATATTTTTGCAGTTGCAAATGTGCTGCGGTAAACGTGCATGTTCAAGTTTTTATAATAATGATGACTTTTCCTCTGGGTAGATACCCAATAGTGAGATTGCTGGATCCAATGGTAGTTCTACTTTTAGTTCTTTAAGGAATCTCCATGTTGTTCTCCATAGTGTCTGTACTAGTTTACCTTCCCACCAGCAGTATAAAAGTGTTCGCTTTTCACCACATCCCCGCCACCTTCTATTATTTTTTGATTTTTAAATTATGGCCATTCTTGCAGGAGTAAGGTGGTAGCACATTGTGGTTTTGATTTGCATTTCTCTTACAGTGATGTTGGGCATTTTTTCATATGTGTATTGGCCATTGTATATCTTTTGAGAATTGTCTATTCATGTCCTTTCCCCAATTTTTGATGGGAATATTTGTTTTATTCTTATGGATTTGTTTGAGTTCCTTCTAGATTCTGGATATTTGTCCTTTGTGAGATGCATAGTTTGTGAATATTTTCTCCAACTCTGTGGGTTGCCTGTTCACTCTGCTGATTATTTCTTTTGCTGTGCAGAAGCTTTTTAGTTTAATTAAGTCCCATCCATTTATTTTCATTTTTGTTGCGTTTGGTTCTTGGTCATGAACTCTTTGCCTGAGCTAGTGTCCTAGGGATTTCCTGATGTTATTTTCTAGAATCTTTACAGGTTCAGGTCTTAGATTTAAGTCTTTGATTCATCTTGGTTGATTTTTGTATCAGGTGAGAGATGAGATTCCACCTACGTTGTTCTACAGGCGGCTTGCCAATTCTCCCAGCACCATTTGTTGAATAGGTTGTCCTTTCTCTGCTTTGTGTTTTGTGTGCTTTATCAGAGATCATTTGGCTGTAGGTACTTTAGCTTTGTTTCTGGGTTCTCTATTCTGTTCCATTGATCTGTGTGCCTGTTTTTATAACCAGTACCATGCTGTTTGGGTAGTATAGTTTGAAGTCAGGTAATGTGATACCCCCAGATTTGTTCTTAGTCTTGCTTTGCAGGTCCTTTTTTGGTTCCATATGATTGTATTGTCTAGTTGAATGATGGTGGTATTTTGAGGGAAATTGCATTGAATTTGTAGATTGCTTCGGCAGTATGGTCATTTTCACAACATTGATTCTACCCATCCATGCACATGGGATATAGTTCCATTTGTTTGTGTTGTCTACGATTTCTTTCAGCATTGTTTGGTAGTTTTCCTTGGAGAAGTCTTTTCACTTCCTTGGTTAGATATAGTCCTAAATATTTTATTTTATTTTATTTTTTTGCAGCTATTGTAAAAGGGGTTGAGTTCTTGATTTGATTCTAAACTTGGTTGCTGTTGGTCTGTAGCAAAACTACTGATTTGTGTACATCGATTTTGTATCCTGAAACTTTGCCAAATTCATTTACCAATTCTAGGAGCTTTTTGGATGAGTCTTTAGGGTTTTCTAGATATATGATCATATCATCAGCAAACAGCAACTCTTTGGCTTCCTCTTTATCATTTGAATTTCTTTCTCTTGCCTGATTGCTCTGGCTAGGACTTCTAGTACTATGTTGAATAGAAGTGGTGAAGGTGGACATCCTTGTCTTGTTCTAGTTCCCAGCAGGAATGCTTTCAACTTTTCTCTGTTGAGTGTAATGTTGGCTGTGGGTTTGTCATAAATGGCTTTTATTATCTTAAAATATGTCCCTTCTATGCTGATGTTACAGTCAATTTTAATCAAAAGGGATGCTGAATTTTGTCATGCTTTTTCTACATCTATTGAGATGATCATGTGGTTTTTGTTTTCAATTTTGTTTATATGCTGTATGACATTTATTGACTTCCATTTGTTAAACCAACCCTGCATCCCTGGTATGAAACCCACTTGATCATTGTGTATTTTCTTTTTGATATGCTGTTGTACTCAGTTGACTGTATTTTGTTGAGGATTTTTGCATTTATGTTCATCAGGGATATTGGTATGTGGTTTTCTTTTTTTGTTATGTCCTTTCCTGGTTTTGGTATTAGGGTAATACTGGCTTCCTAGAATGATTTAGAGAGGATTCCTGTTTGTCTGTATTTTGGAATAGCTTTAGTAAGATTCTTACCAATTCTTCTTTGAACATCTTATAGAATTTAGCTGTGAATCCATCTGGTCTTGGACTTTTTTTTTGTTGTTGGAATTTTCTAAAATTACTATTTCAATCTTGCTACTTATTGACCTGTTCAGAGTTTGTTTCTATTTCTTCCTTGTTTAATCTAGGAGGGTTGTATATTTCCAGGAATTTATCCATCTCCTCTAGGTTTTTCAGTTTGTATGCATAAAAGTGTTCATAGTAGCCATACAAAAGCATGATCTTTTGTATTTCTGTGGTACAACTTTTGATAGCTCCTATTTTGTTTCTAATTGAGCTAAACTCTCTTCTCTTGGTAATATTGCTCATGATCTATCGATTTTGTCTTTTCTTTTTGTTTCTACTCTCTTCTCTTGGTAATCTTGCTAATGGTCTATCAATTTTTGTCTTTTTTTTTTAAGTTTTTGCAATGTTTATACTTTTATTTAAAAAAAACTATTTCACATTTGTCTCTACAATCTTATCAAAGGGACAACTTGGTTTTTTTTTTTCCATGATTTTTTTTAGAATTTTTTAAATTTTTTGACTTTAAAAAAAATTATACTTTAAGTTCTAGGGTACATGTGCAGAACATGCAAGTTTGTTACATAGGTACACATGTCCCATGGTGGTTTGCTACATTCATCTGCCCATTATCTACATTAGGTATTTCTCCTATTGTTATCCCTCCCCAATACCCCATCCCCTGCTATCCCTCCCCTACCCCCCCCACTCCCTGACACGGCTCAGTGTGTGATGTTCCTCTCCCTGTGTCCACGTGTTCTCATTGTTCAACACCCATTTATGAGTGAGAATATGTGGTGTTTGGTTTTCTGTTCTTCTGTCAGTTTGCTGAGAATAATGGTTTCCAGCCTCATCCATGTCCCTGCAAAGGACATGAACTCATCCTTTTTTATGGCTGCATAATACTCCATGGTATATATGTGCCACATTTTCTTTATCCAGTCTATCATTGATGGGCATTTGGGCTGGTTCCAAGTCTTTGCTATTGTAAACAGTGCTGCAATAAGTATACGTGTGCATGTGTCTTTATGGTAGAATGACTTGTAATCATTTGGGCATATACCCAGTAATGGGATTGCTGGGTTAAATGGTATTTGTAGTTCCAGATCCTTGAGAGATTGCCACACTGTCTTCCACAATGGTTGAACTAATTTACACTCCCACCAACAGTGTGAAAGCATTTCTATTTTAGCCTAGTGTGGCCAAGCTTTCAACATAAGAGAACACTTTAAAATGTAAGTAAATTTTTATGAGTAGGTATGCACTGCATTCTTAAAGGATCCACAGCATTTAGATCAGATTTTCAGAGGGCTTTAATATCCCTACACATTATTTTTTAAAAAACATTGCCATAGCAGGGTATTTTTTTAAAAGTAGCTCTGCCCTTCTAGGCCCCATTCCCTAACCCAGTGGTTCATGTCATGAGACCCACTGAGGATTACTTTGAATGTATGGATTTCAGGACACTAACCAGCACTATTTATTAACAATTAAGTTGAGCAGAGGGAAAGACATTAGGCATCCTGGAAATACATATATTTTTTACAACTCTTCAAGGAGTCATTGTCATTACTCCTTGGGCAAATCCGAACAGGTGCATCATTTATTGCAGAGAGGTGAGGATGCTCACTCCTCACTAATGTTGCCGGCATTTAGCTGCCCCTACTCAGAGTATATCTGTGTTCCCTGATTGTTTCTAACATAAACAAGTTTGAGTACATTTGTCAGACCCACTTTCCATTTCATACATCCCTTGAGTGTGCCTTTTTAATTACGATGACTGACATTTATTAACTATCTCTCATGTGCTGGGCATCATGCTTTTCACTCTATGTTTCATTTAAAATTCACAGCAACCCATTTACAGATGGGTAAACTGGGGTTTAGAGACCTGTATAACTTCTGCAACATCATAGGGCTAAGGGCCTGAACCTAGATTCAAACCTCACTGCCTGATTTCAATCCATTTTTCTGATTCAAAAACCTATTTTTTTAAAAAAAAAGACAGGTCTTGCTATGTTGCCCAGGCTGGTCTCTGACTCCTGAGCTAAAGTAATCCTCCGGCTTTGTCCTTCCAAAGTGCTACTATTACAGGAATGAGCCATCACATCTGATGCTCAAGAACCTAGTTTTAATCTCCCTTCTTTTTTAGAAAATTGTAGGAATCTTTCATGGTTTTATTATTTGCTTCCCCTACTCTCAGCAGATTTCGCTTTCTCTCTCTGCTACCACTTTACATGCTTATCTTTCCTAGTTTAAAATTTTAATTCTGAGTAGTCTATGTATAAAACAGAGAACCTGTATAAGTTCCTTTGTGATAACAATGCATGTATAATTTTTCATCAATATTTCAAGTCAGAAGCACCAAATGAAGTAGATATGAAACATTCTGGGTCTTACCAGAATGTCAGATAGAGCTACGAAGTCCTTTGTTTCTACTTTAACAGAAAGAGGAAAATGTTGGCTGCTGTAAATCCACGGATATCCTTAGAGCTTTGATCACAATATGCGTAGCTGAGTGAGGCTGTTTATGACAAACACTTCAAAAAATAATTAACTGTTATATCTGACTTCATGTCTCAAGGAATCCAAGGTGTTATATCAAGAATTTGTGTTCAAACTATAAATTATGTTGCAGCAGATGGCACATGGTTGCATTTCCTTAATTCATTATGTATAAATGCCCCATTCTGGGAAGGGGCAGAGCAAGATGGCAGAATAGAAAGCCCCACAGATCTTCCCCTTTACAAAAACACCAAGTTAACAACAATCTACATAAGAAAACACCTTCATAAAAAAAAAAAAATTAGGTGAGCACTCATAGCACCTGGTTTTAATTTCATATCACTGAAAGACGCACTGCACTGAAGAGATAGAACAAACAGTCCTGAATCTCCAACGCCACCCACTCCCCACATTGGCTGCATGGTGCTAACAGCAGCTCTGGTGCTGCAGGAGGGAGAACACTGCAATTGTCAGACTTTGAACTCAGTGCTTTGAACTCAGAACTAGAAAAGCAAGAGCAAACCAAACCCAAAATAAGAAGAAAAGAAATAATAATCAGAGAAGAAATAAATGAAATTGAAGTAAAAAAATACAAAAGATCAATGAAAAAAACCATTGATTTTTTGAAAAGTTAGACAAAATTGACAAACCTTTGGCCAGACTAAGAAAAAATGAGAGAAGATCCAAATAAAATCAGAGATGAAAATGAGATATTAAAACTAACACTGCAGAAACTCAGAAGATCGTTAATGGCTACTATGAGCAACTATGTGCCAATAAATTGGAAAATCTAGAGGAAATGCACAAATTTCTAGTTACATACAACCTACCAAGATTGAACCTTGAAGAAATCCAAAACCTAAACAGTGCAACAAAAAGTAATGAGATTAAAGTAGTAATAAAAAGTCTTCCAGTCAAGTCCAGGACTTGATGGCTTCACTGCTGAATTCTACCAGATATTTAAAGAAGAACTAACACTAAATCTACAGAAACTATTCCAGAAAAAAATAAAAATAAAAAAGAGGAGGAGGAGGAGGAAATACTCCCAAACTTATTCTATGAGACCAGTACTACCCTGATACCAAAACCAAAGATACATCAAAAAAAAAAAAAAAAAGGAAAACTACAGGCCAATATCTCTGTTGAATATTGATGCAAAATTCCTCAACAAAACACTAGTAAACCAAATTCAACCATACATTAGAAAGATCATTCATTATGGCCACATGGAATTTATCCCTGGGTTGTAAGGATAGTTCAACATATGCAAATCAATCATGTGATACCTCATATCAAAAGAATGAAGGACAAAAACTATATTATCATTTTAAATGATACTGGAAAAGCATTTGATAAAATTCAACATCCCTTCATTTTAAAATCCCTTTAAAAAGCTGGAGATAGAAGAAACATACCTCAACATAATAAAAGCCATATATGACAGACCCACAGCTAGTATCATACTGAATGGGGAAAAACTGAAAGCCTTTCCTCTAAGATCTGAAAGAGGACAAGGATCCCCACTGCCACTACTGTCACTCGACATAGTACTAGAAGTTCTAGCCAGAGAAATCAGACAAGAGAATGATATAAAATGTATCCAAATTAATAAGGAAGAAGTCAAATTATCCTTGTTTGCAGATGATCTGATCTTTTTTTTTTTAGAATGAAAGAGAGAAAGGAAGAGGAAGAGATTTTAGAAAAAGAGAGAAAAGGAGAAAGAAAGAAACAGCAAAAGAAAGAAAAAATGAAAGAGAAAGAGGAAGAGATTTTAGAAAAACAGAGAAAAGGAGAA